>JAKUCV010006391.1:303467-318434 GCA_028386065.3 Turnera subulata
AAAAAAAGGGAAATAAGAAAATTCAGGAAAAAAAAGGGAGGGAGGAACAGTTCATCACCCTTCTCGTTACTGTGCTCGCCGGAGCAACCCGCGCCGCGACGCGTGCCACCGCCGCCTCCATCGAGCTCGGAGGACCGTTGCGAGCTCACCCATGTCGTCGCCGTTGAGTTCCGCCGCCGGAGCAGCCCTGACGCGCCGTCGACCCGAGCTGCGACCTGCGGATCTCACTCTCTGCGCCGCTGCACCGCCGCCTGCCGACGTCGCGCCTCTTTCTCAGCCTCCCTCGAGTCGCCGCCTCTCGCCGCGTCTCATGAGGCCATCCTCGCGCTGCGTCGTGCCTTCCGCCGCCGTCTCAGCCGTTCAACCCGAGGTGAGCAACGGTTTCCGACCCGTTTCCTTACCGGGTCGCGCTCTTCCTGGGTTGGATCCGGGTTGGGTTTGACTTAATTATTTTTTATATATATATATATATACATATATATAAATCTATTTATAATTATTTCTGTTAATTAATTTTTGGAAAAATATATACATGTTCTGAAAAATATAGTAAGCTTAGATTATGGTATGAATATGTATATACTTTCATTCTTTGCAAATAAAATAACTATGTTTTATTATTTTCTTTAGAAATTATTATTTGGAAAAAGATATATATATGTAATATATTTATTTCTGCTGGAATATAACTCTGGGAAGATATGTATTTTGAGAAAAACTGTTAGTATGGATTTTGGTATTCTGGAAAATATATATATGTATATATACTTTGATTCTTGGAATTAAAGGCAATTATATTATTGTTTGAAAATTAATATTATGTTTATAACATGAAAATAATTTCCGAAAATTTAATATATATATTATTTCGTCTGGAAAATTATGGTTATGGTATATGTATATGAATATGTATTTTGGAAATTAAAGTTAATTATATTTTGTGTTGGAAAATTAAATTGTATATGTATTTAGAAAAAGGATAAATACTATATAAATATTTTCTGAAAATTATAAATAACTTATTATTTTTCTGGAAAAATTATGGAGTTTATTATTTTGGAAATTATAGTTATTTTATGAAAATATTTTGAAAGGAGTTTTAATTAAAATATAGTACCGAAATTATATTCGGATATACGTATGGATAAATATTTTCGGTAAATGAAAATAAAAGAGATATGAACCGGGATGGGTAATTTCGTAGTTTGGGCATCGTAGTACCGATTATGTGCATTTATGTGTATATATGGTTTTGTGGTATAGGTTTGGATATCGGGCAGTTTCCCGAGGAGCCGGCGCCGGACCGGTCATAGTTTCCGGAGTTGAGTAATCGGCCAAGGTGAGGATGGATTTCCTTCAATATGTGCCTATATTACTCGGTAATTTGTTTTGTGGATTGTGGCACTGTTGAGTATTGCGTTTGCTGTGGTTGGTTCGGGATGTTTATCCCGTGGTCTTGATTGTTGTCGGGATGTTTATCCCAGTATTTGGTATTTTGGTATTTTTGGGATGTTTATCCCCGTGTCGACTTTCTGTGTCATTTGGAATAAATATAATGGAATAATTAATGAATTGTGATGAGGATGTCGATCCTCGGTATTTTGGTTAGGGATGTTGATCCCTGTGAGTTTGGTTTTTGATGACGGTAATATAATTGTCACGTGGTAAGTAGAGGTACGACCGGATGGTTTGTGACTGTTTTGTGGTGCCATGATCTGGGTTACTTGTGATGGGCATGTTGATGCCGGTTTGATTGGGATGTTGATCAATGAGTTTGATATTGGGATGTTGATCCCGGGTTCTTTTTGATCTGGCACCAGGAACAGGTTGATAACCTGGTACGACCCTAGCTTATCCGTGACGGGGCCCGGAAAGATAAAATTGGATAATTGATTTTTAATTGAGTCTTTTGGTTTGACTGTTGTTTCGGACTTGAGTAATTGTTAGTGTCCATATTGATCGTCTTTCCATTGTCGTGAGCACTTCGGACTCACCCCTCACCTGCGGGCTTTCATCCCGTAGGATGAGTTNCCAGGAACAGGTTGATAACCTGGTACGACCCTAGCTTATCCGTGACGGGGCCCGGAAAGATAAAATTGGATAATTGATTTTTAATTGAGTCTTTTGGTTTGACTGTTGTTTCGGACTTGAGTAATTGTTAGTGTCCATATTGATCGTCTTTCCATTGTCGTGAGCACTTCGGACTCACCCCTCACCTGCGGGCTTTCATCCCGTAGGATGAGTTGTTCATTGTACAGGTTGATGCATTCCAGACAGGCTGTGACGTTTCCCTTGGACAGGTTTGGATCCATAGTTTGCATGTGTCGCATACAGTGTTAGTGTTAGTTATTTACAGTCTTCCGCTGTGCATACTTTTGCTATTATTGGGCCATTGGGCCGATTGTGTTATTGTTATCGTTTTTATTATGGGCTGTCGAGCCCGGATATTTGTTTTATACACTGTATGCTGAGTCATTTTGGGTTGGGTTGTCACAGTTCCGGCACGTGTTTACTGTGTACGGTAAATACGGGTCGGGGCGTTTCATGGGGTAAATCTTCCGAGGAAGATTTCCTACATACACAAAAAGTCAAACTTGAGACTTACCAAAGAGAACTAAGTCTCTTAAAGTTACACTAACCCCTCTTAAGATTACATATAAGATATATTTTATAAATTTTTTATTGTTTAATAGCGTACTAAATGATTATTATTTGTCTCCAAATCTTCCAAGCGTGGTTGTCTTCTTTATTTCTATTACTAGTTTGTATAATATTTGTAATCTATATCTATTTAAGACATGTAACACTAAAAAAAAAATTAAGAACATATTACTAAAAAAATGTTAAGTAACTCCTAGGAACTAAGAAAGAAGTAAAGCAATATAAAGTAGGAAGAAAGGAATGACATAATAAGAAAAAAAAAATCCTATTAAGATACATTTGTAAAAGACCTTATAAGGTGATTTAAACATAAATTTCATAAAAATAAAATGGGCGAAAACCTATTTTCTAATTAGAAAACAAACATCTACTTCCTTTTGAGAGAAAATTAGAAAATGTTTTTAAAATGCCATTTCAGCGGAGCCTTTAAATTGATATGTGGTAATATATGATGTATTTTTTTTAATTAATGATAAAAGAAGATAAGGTTTTAAAAGCCTTAAGCTCAAAATTTTAGTAGTTAAGTCAGATGTATTTGTGATTGATGAGAAGATTAATGTAATACATTATAACCAAATTGGAGTATAGACAAATAACTCCCTTTCTGGTCAGTGTTGTAAAAATAAATTTACATAGAAATATTAATTAAAATTAATTTTATAAATCGTGACCATTTTCTATTTGTAATATGCATAGTTATATCATGGATAATAGTGAATTATTTTATTTTTAGTGATTTTAATTTATTAATTAATCAATAAGAAAATGTTAAAAAATGTATCAAGAATTTTACACCATCTTGAAAATATTACTCTAGAAATGAAATATTTCATAACTAGACCAACATTCCAAAATTTTTTATTATTTTTTCCAGAGCTTTATTAGAAAATGGCGGTTTACATAAAATCAAACTTTACAATTTGAATAATTGAAAGCAAAGTTAGCGGAGGGAACAGAAGGCGCCATGTTCATTTCATTTTGGCGCCACTAAAAACCAAAAGAATATGAGTTGGAGCCAAAATTTTTCCATCCAATTCTCTGTTAGATGGAAATTGAATGGATTCTTGCATCCATCCCAGTTTAAGTTGGATGGAAATCAAATGGAAAAAATTTTGTCAGATGGGCCCTTAGTTTTGGATGGAAATATGATGGAAAAGTAATGGTATTTTATTTGGATGGTATAGGGATGGTAATTGGATGGAAATTTCCATTTGCACATTTTGGATGGAAAATGTTGGATGGTAAATGGGCTGGAAATTGGTAGTGTTGATCCAGACCAGGCCTCCTTAGCATGTTGACAGAAGAATAACACATGCTCAATACAGTCCTCTTCCTGTTCACAGATTGGACATACTAAATCTGTGTTGATTTTCTTCTTGCTCAAATTTTGTTTTGTCTCCACTACATACTTTAGACATCTTGACATAAACCATCGTACTTTTGGTTGCACCTCAAGTCCCAAGTTTCCTTATAGATCACTTTGTCCAAGTTATGGGGGTACCAACCTGGTTATGTGTTATACCAACAGATTTTTGGTTGTTGTAGCTTGATTCACAGTATATTCACCATCTTCATTAAAATGCCAAACCAGTTGATCTTTTATGTTCTTTGGAATAGGGATGAGAGGTCTTGTTGTTCTGATTCCACCTGAAAATTTTCATCTCTAGGAATCCATTTGTCTGAACAAGTTAGCACCTTTCCTCCATTTGCAATGTTCCATCTCAGCCCCTCATCAAGTAAAGTTGTGCGTTGCATTAAACTGCTCCATCCCCGTGAAGATTTACTGGTGATTTTTGCCTTGACAAAATTAGTTCTAAAGTAGTATTACCCCTTATAACTCTCACCCATAAAACATCCGGGTTGTGAATTAGTCTCCACCATTGTTTGGCAAGGAGTGCCTTGCTGAAAACTTCCATATTTTCAAAACGCAAGCCTCCTTCCATCTTTGATTGGGTGAGTTTGTCCCAGGAGACCCAATGTTTCTTTGTTTTTGTTGTCATCACTACCCCAAAAGAACTTCATCATCACCCCACGACATTGGTTGCAAAAAAGTAGCAGGGAACTAGTTAAGGCTTTATAATGTCCTCAGTAATGTCATTGTAATATCTGTCTTTTTTGGTGGGTGGGTCTGAAAGCATTTTTTTTGATACTAGAAGAGAATCCTCGTCGACACGAGACTAGTCTCTCCTCGGCTTCGATCGTATTAAGGTGGGCACCCTACCAACTATACATGCTCCATTCACATTCGAGAAAATGAAGCTGGTAGTGAAGTAGCCCTTGACAAAACTGAGTTAAGACCTCCATGGAATGCACAACCATATTATTAGCCTTATCCTGTACAAAATTAAAAGATAAGCAAAAGGGTCCTAACCTCTGGTTGGGGATCCTTGAGTGCTTATTTGACTTAGTCTTGGAAGTTTTTGATCCTCGAGTGCTTGTTGCTCGTTGACAGCTGCACTTTGGTCTTTATGCAGGTCAAGATGTAAGCATTCCCTCCCTGTTTTGTCTTGAATATTTCATTTTTCAGTTTATATATCCGATCCGATGAGGTCAGGTCATCATCGTGCACATACCTTTGCCTCTACCAGCTTCGTAAAAAGTACATCCCGTACCAAATCCCTTAATGTCCCCATTTGAGATGGCTGACAAGGGAAGTTTTACATCCCGTACCAAATCCCTTAATGTCCCCATTTGAGATGGCTGACAAGGAAAGTTTTACGCATCATTATATTGCATAGCCTCGAAACTGAGGTTATCCTAGCTGCTTACTCAAAGTTATTTCAAATGATCAGCCAGTCATAATCAGGCCTACAACATTAAAATAACCAGAAGGGCTTCCAATAGAAAAAACACTACACCATCTGCCTATCTACTTCTATATCATGGAACTAGCAACGTCTATTTTTGATCATCATGGAACTAGCAAGTTCTTCAGGAACAACAAGCAAGCAACACTCCATATGGGGAGCCATAAGTTCACGAGTATTGTCGAAGAAAATAGATATACAAGACAAAAAAATATAAATACAATGCCTAATCAAATACATTAAGAGCAGAAATAAAGCATGCAACATATTCAACCGTCCAATGTGATACACATTATAATTTTTTTCATCGGTAGGAAAGGATCAATGCCAAAGGTGACAACGTGACATAGAGCAACAATTTCACTCTTGCTGACAGGGCTTAAACCTAATGAAAGATGGATAGTACGAATAATCTATATTCAGCCTCTCATCAACAACTATAGGATGACATATCATCGCGGCTTCGAAAGTCTGACGCTGCTGGTAGCCTCATTCATGAGGATGAAAGTTAAGAAAAATAGTTCGCACCAACACCTGTACACATTTGCAGATTCAACTCCCTGAACATTTGCACAATTAACATCCTGGACAAATGTATGTTTCCCACCCTACAAGGATGCACACCAATGGAACATGTTAGGCTTGGATTAATGGCAAGATAAGAGGATAGACTTGTCTGTAAAATCTATTAAATAAACTAGGGAAGAAAGGAAAAGAGATGAAGAAGGAAAAGGGATGAACAAAATACCGTAATGTCGTCGATCAATGAAAGAGCAAGATGCGCACACTTTTCAATTCTTGGGGAGAGCTTCTCTATAGGAACTCGGAATTTGGGATCACTATACTGATGGAAGGGTCGAATAATTGTAAAAGGGAGATTGGAATTGAGAGGAAGATCAACCGGAACCTTAAAACCCTAATGATTAATTAAGAATAAAAAAGTCAGCTAAAATAATATATAAAACAAACTATGAAATTAAATTAAATTCAGCAAAAATTAACACATGAAACAAACTATGAAATTAAATTAAATTCAGCAATAATAATTATACGAAAAGACTTTGTGTGAAGCTAAGGAAGAATATCAAACCATGGACTTCTGGATGGTTTTAAAATAAGGTCGGAGTCTATCTTGATTATGGTCTTCAAGAGTGGCCAAAAACTTGTCAAGTATTTCATCAGTAGGAGCAACAAAAGTCCCTTTATACATAATTGCTTTGGTGATGGGTTGCTGCTGTTCCAATTGCTCGTTCAGTAGCCAGCGTGGTGGATACCAGAAGGAGTTGAAGGTAACTCCTGATCCATCCAAGGAGCCCACATACTTTCGCTCGGGCTGCGACGGGTCAGGGTTAGGAGGAGGAGGATGAAGTTTGAGATAGTAGTCTGCGAGCACTTCGCTGATGCCTCCCTTCTCTACTGGCTCAAACGTTTTATCTACTCCTTTTTCCGACTCAGATCCTCCCTCGGAGAGCCTGGACTTCTTTTCAGGGTGAGATGTTTCAGATTCAAAACACATGGTAGCGGTTCCTGTGGTTTCTGCATGAGAAAAACAAGACAAGAAATTAAAATCACGTCAGTGGCAATTAAATAAGACATAATGATCGACAAAAGTAAATCCATATACAGAAATTGCACAGAAGTGAACAACACAAGGTGTTTCCAACAACGAGTTAACTGATAGGCACAAATATATTACGAAAATCAGCTACCCACAATCACCCACTATATTTAGTCATACTAAAAAAACACAAAAGATTGGGGATAAAAATCAAATCAAATCAAAACAACAACAACAATGTTGGCTATGGAGATTGGACCCAAATACGAGATCAACAGAGGCCTAGGATTGCCAAATTCTACACAAACCCATTAGCAGTCAATTAATAATACCTGTTGCCGTTGCCGTTGCTGGGTTGAGAATAAAAGAACGGAGAAGATAAAAAAAAACCCTTGATTGTTTTATTTTTTTATGATGAACGTGAACCCTTGGTTGATATATATATACTGGACTACTTAATTTTGTCGGTGGATTATGGTCAAGCTGTGGAGATGAACGGATATTTGTGTTCACTACAAACTACAAAGACAGGGTAGACCCTGCTTTGCTCTGGGTGCATTGACATGCTCATCCACTTGAACCGACTTTGTGCTAGAAAATATATGCTGCCTTAGGTGTCGTGGACAAATTGAGCTCAACTTGCCTTTCAAAAAGTACATATACATCAGAAAAGTCGTGAGACTCTTGCACGCCAAGATTGAGGGTGGTTTTTTTATTGAAGAAAAGGTATAATATTTTATTTCAATAGAAGGGATCCGACCCGGGCTCGAGTGGATAGAGTCTTTTTCAAAAGACCTGACTGATTGTTTCAAGGGCCCGTCACAGGCCTAGAGGGGGAAAAGTGAAATAAGGGGGAAGGGGGACAATTTTTTTCTCCTGTAGCGCTTTAGCTACTTATCTTTAGAATCGGGCTCCGTTTAAGATGCTTCTAATTCAAGCTCCACTTCTGTGATGTGTTCGAATATAGTTTTCCACCCAATAGTAATAGTAGTGGTTGCCGTTAAGCCTCGTGACCTTAGGAGCCTAGACCAATGAGGCAGTAATGATACCACTCATGTAGATTAACATTAGTTCCTTCAGAAACCTTTTTGTTCCTAATCTTTCATATTTGCCACATCAACTCAGCTACAACAGCTATTAATCTCATGGTTCTGTTTTGGTCAAATTCATGCCCCAATTCTTACCACCACCTTTTCAAACTCGGGAAGCCAACACACTATCAGTATAATATTTCAAATTTGATCCAGACCAGGCCGCTTAGCATGTCAACATAAGAATAACAATATACTCAATAGTCACCCCAAAAAAACTTCATCATCACCCCATGAAGTTTGTTGCAAAAACTAGTAGGGAACTAGTTAAGGCTTTATAACATCCTCAGTAATGTCTTTGTAATATCTGTCTTTTTTATCTTTATTTTTTTTGGGTCTGAACGCATTTGTGACAGCGTGACATAGAACAACAATACAATTTCACTGTTGCTTACAGG
The DNA here is from genome assembly GCA_028386065.3 of Turnera subulata. Lineage (NCBI taxonomy): Eukaryota > Viridiplantae > Streptophyta > Magnoliopsida > Malpighiales > Passifloraceae > Turnera > Turnera subulata. The sequence goes on from JAKUCV010006391.1 coordinate 311,983, forward strand.
GCTTAATCCTAATGTAAGACGGATAGTACCAATAATCTCTGTTCAGATTCTTATCAACTATTATAGGCTCACATATCATCGCAGCTTCGAAAGTCTAGCGCTGCTGTGTAGCCTCATTGATGAGGGTGAAAGTTAAGAAAAATAGTTCGCACCAAGAACATTTGCACAATTAACATCCTGGACAAATGTATATTTCCCACCCTACAAGGATGCATAACAATGGAAGATGGTAGACTTGGATTACTGGCAAGATAAGAAGATAGATTTGTCTATAATATCCATTATTGACCCTATTAAAGTAGGGAAGAATGGCAAAGAGAATAACAAAATACGAGGCTTGTGTTTTTGAGTGATTAGAGCAACATTTGGGAGAGTTTTACTCCTTAGTCTGATCAAACTTTATCTCTCCATTTTGAACCCCAAAGAAGACCAAAGGGAGACCGAAACTGAAGGTCACTAAGATCAGCATTCCTGCAAACTCCAATTGCTTAATTAATTGTGGCTTTTGAGCAAGAACGTACAAGTTGATCACAAAAACATAAGCAGCTAGCTAGGTCCAAGAACTTTACCATATTCAACATATTTTGGGAAGTTCTTGTTCTTTGTCGCCAAGGGATGCTTTGGCTCACATGTACAGGCTTCCAGATGCAAGAGCATGGAAACGACAACCAACCCACTCCCAGTTTTTTCCCTCACAACTCTTTCACTCAAATCTAACGACCAAAAACCAGCTTTTCCTCCACTGCTAAAATCTTCCACTACAACTTTGACAAACAAGAAAGTACCTAACAGTACTGTCATCTTCGCTATTTGCCTCACTATTCTTTTGGACGAGCCTGACCGATTCATCAGGTTCACTAAACAAGCACAGGCATAGAGGGGGAACCAAAAGTACCAATCTGCAAATCAAACAATAATGTGAAAAGCAAGAACAACCAGAAGAAGTACTATACATAGAAAAAGGTCAGCTAAAGGGGGACTGACCATGGTCATTTAACTGGACACTTGCAGAGTAAGCAAAGAGTGAAGCCATTAGAAAAGAACACACTGCAAATACTGTAGAAGACGCCATTTCCTCCTCCTTCAAATCTCAGATATCGAGGCAGTGGATCAAGAAGATGGATAGAGCCATATAGGTCAACGCCTCATATACATTTTGATGATCAGCCAGCCCCCCTGTTACCTGTATTCAACGTTGCTTATTTTATTTAAGAGATTAATGATTTAATGTTCCTGTACATGCCGTCCCATGATAACCCACTCCAACCAACATCATGCTTCAATATTATTTTAAGCATTCCTTCATTATGCAATTTGCTAGTAGTACATTTTTTTTTTGGGTTCTCATCATTATTATGTTCATAAACTCACTTTTGCTAACTTTAATTTCAGATTTGCTAGGGTTGCAGGCTTGCAGCTTGATAAAGTCACTGATATTAATGCAAGGCGGGCTTGTCTCCTGGCTAGTAACGTCCGTAAAACGTTACCTGCAAGACACATGCTCATTAAGTTAAAACAGTAAGCAATGGAATCCATGATCAAATCCCCATAATATATGAAAGAAAGAAAACGAACAAGACAATTCAGGCTTTTGGATCAGTGATGTTTCTATGGGGGTAAGATCTGGAAAATGACAACTAGATGGGAGGGAAGGGATAGCGTATAGCTAGGGACCATGACCACATGGGTGAAATAGCAGAGTTGGGTTTAGAAGAAGGGTAATTCTATCCTACCTTTAGCAAGATCCTGGGTAAGTTTACCCGTGATGATGTGGACCAATAAACATAACTTCTCTGACATTATGTTTTTGTTACTTTTTGATTATGGTCCTTAAGGATTTTTTAATTTATGAAACTGCCTTAAATGTTTTACAAAGAAACTTAATACTATATCATAATTACGCATTGACCCCAACTAAAATTAAAAAAAAAGCGCCCAAGCACGCCTCCCCAAATCTCAAACCCGCGCCAAAAAAATTTTGAACATTATGAATTTTTTTTGATACAACTGAATGACGAACAATATGAATTTTTATAATTGATAGGTATTTTTTATGTTGCAAGAACTTCATTTTTTATATTATGTTCAGATTTTTTTTTATTTTTATCAACACTTTCTGTAACTTTATTTTTTTTAGTGAACTTAATAGAAGTCAATATTTTTAGTTTTAATGAGAAATCATTTTTAAAATATTCTGGTCCTCTAATTCTTCTCTTCTAATTTTTTTATATTACATATTTATTATACTTATTTTTATTAATTAAAGTATTAAAAATTATATTATAGTGAGATTGTATTATATTACATCTTCTCTGATACATTTTTCTTTTCATGTAGAATTTTTATACCTTTATTTAATTAATTTTTGCAATCTTTAGTCATTATGTTACTGATAATAAGTATTTTTTTATTATTCTTTGTTCTTCGAGTATTCTAATTTTTTTCTTCATTTTTTTTAATGTTCTTCTTCATAATTATTTATGTTAATTATTCAGATCAATTTTTTTGCAATTTTAGAGGAGTATTATAATAAAATTCTATTTATGCACAAAAAAAATTTGATGAAATTCTATAAAATAAAGTTTTTTTAGGACTAAATATTATTCCTTCATCAGTGTATGACTTGTCATTCATTATTTGTTATATTAATATTAAGTAATGATAGATATCAACTTTAATCACTACCAAATTTTGATTATAATAGTTTGGGAGAAATAGATTTGTGTAGATATTGAAGCCAAATGGCTTTGAATTAATTTCAACATGTTTTGAAATATTAAAGATGATAATTTCAATTTAGCTTCATTTTTATTTTAGTTAAGAAAAGCATGCGTGTCCTATGGCACAACATGGCTCTAGAATAAAGTATTATTTTAATTCAAAATTTCTAAAACACACATATTAAGGTGTACTTGTAACGATCCAGGTAAAATTTTTGTAATTTTACCGTGTTGTTCTAACCTTTACAGTGGTAATCAAAACCTTTGTAACAGACCGGGTAAAATTTTTGATTTTTACCGGGGCTGTAGAAGTCGTTTACCGTGATTTACTGTTGAATTAATCTTGGGTAATTAATTCAAGGTAAATCGGGAGTCGTTTTTCGAAACCGAGAGTTTTCCCGCGCTCGGGAGTATCTTCCTAACTAACCGAGCCTCGGTTTTCAGTTCCGAGACTTGGACGATGCTCAGGAGAATTAATCGGATTTTCCGAGCCCAAGTCATATTTTTTGGACTCGGGACGGAAAATTACGACTATACCCCTGTCCTCTTCTTTTTCTTCTTTTCTTTTCTTTTCTCTTTTCTTTTCTTTTTTCTTCTTTTCCTTCCTTCCTGCTCCCGCGTGAGTTTTGGTCGCCTCTTCTGTGAACTCGTGAAGCTCGCCCGTGAAGTCCTCCTGTGCGCTTGTGAACCTTGCACCCACCATCCCCTTCTTCACTTCCTACCCCGAGCACACGCAGCACCAGCCCTCACCTTCACCACCAACTCCCCGTCCTTCCTTCTCTTCCCGCGACCAAAACAAACACCACCCTTCACCGTCGACCACCCCCAGCTCCTCCCCTCTCCTCTCATCTCTTCTCTTCTCCTCCGACGTGCAGCCGCGCTTGCCTTCCTGCCGCTTGCTGCTGCCGCTGAGGACGCTTCGTCGCCGCTGGAGTTGCGACATCGACAGCCAAGTGTCGCCGTCCTAGTCCTGCAACCGCACCAGCAGCCGACGCCGCCTCACCAGCCCTGCCACCCGACGACGACGCCGAGCGATACCGCGCCGTTCGTCTTCGTCCTTGCGACGACCACAACCCCTGCCACCAGTCGCCACCGCACCGCACCGGTCACCCATCGACAACGCCGACGCCGAACCAAGAAGCAGTGGGCCGGCCTCCTCATCGCTGGATGCCGCGCCGCCGCCACGAAGCCGTAGCAGCATCACCGATCAGTTCCTTCCCCTCGCACTGCCGTCGTCAACCCGTCCTCGCCCTCGCCGTCGAGCCGCTACCGAGGACGTCTTCAACCTCGACCGTTGCTGCAGAATTGGACTAATGGTGAGTCCAACTTAATATAGTGGGCTGGAAGTTTTGGGTAGTGGGCTGGAGGTTTTGGTTGGACCACGGTGGGCTGAAGCAGTTGGTCTTGTGGGCTACTCTGGGCTGTGTGGTATTTTGGGTTGGGATGATTGTTCTGGGCGTGGGCTGGACACCTGGGCTGGTCCTGTACAAGCCTGGGTTGGTTCTGTTCATGCCCAGTCCAAATAAAAAAAAATAAATAATAAAATGATAATAATAAAATAATAAAAATAAATACAGATATATATATATTAATTTTCACTGGTATATAATTAATTATGGGAAATATATATATTGAGAAAAAAATATAGTAAGTATTAATTATAGAATTCTAAAAAAAATATATATCCACTTTGGTTCTTTGAAAACTTAGATAATTATTATATTGATATATAATGGCTTGGAAAATGTATTTTGTCTTTGGAAAAGAAGTATATAGGTATAGTTATATGAATTAATTTCTAGGAAGTAATTGCGTATGACTAATTTTTCTGGAAATATAGTTTTCTTTAAATAATAATATTTGGTAAATATTATTGGCAAGTAATATATATTATGGTAATATTTCGGAAAAAATATATATACATATGTTATCTTTTCCAGAAAATTATGGTAATTATTATTTTGGAAAAATATATTATTTAATGAAAATATTTTGAAAAGAGTTTTTAATTAAAGTATGGTACCGAAATTATATTCGGAAATACGTACGGTAAAATATTTTCGGTAAAAGATAATAATAACGGATAAGAACCGGGATGGGTTTATTTCGCAGTATTGGCATCATAGTATACCGATTATGTGCATTTATGTGAGCATGTTGTTTTGTTGTATAGGTTTGATATCGAACAGTTCCTGTGGAACCGGCTTTGGACCGATTGATGTTTCCAGAGTTGAGTAATCGGCTAAGGTGAGTAATCGGCTTTGGAATTATTGTTGCTGTTGATATTTTTGATGTAACAGCCCGGGTAAAATTTTTGATTTTTACCGGGACTGTAGAAACTATTTCACCGTGATTTACTGTTGAATTAATCTTGGGTAATTAATTCACAGTAAACGGGAGTCGTTTTTCGAAATCGAGAATTTTCCCGCGCTCGGGAGTGTCTTCCTAACTAACCGAGCCTCGGTTTCCAGTTCCGAGACTTGGACGACGTTCAGGAGGATTAATCGGATTTTTCGAGCCCAAGTTGTATTTTTGGACTCGGGACGGAATTTGTCGGAAAAACGGGAGTACCCCTGCGTCTACGAGATTCCGACGCGAGAAACCAGACCGGCCAACGAGCTTGCCCCGAGCCACTCTTCTTCCTCCTCTTTCCTTCCTCTTCCTCTTTCCCGGCTACATTCCTTTCTCCCGGTTTTCCCCGGCCACGCGGGCCCCACTTCTCTTCCCTCTTCTTTTTCTTCCTTTCCTTCTTTCTTTTCTTTCTCCTTTCTCTTTTCTTTTTTCTTTCTTTTCTTCTCCTTCATTTCTCCCAGCCGCCGACCCTCACCCATCTTTTCTCCACCTTTTCTTCTCATTATCTCTTCCCCACCACACCTCTTCACCCGTGACTAACCAGCCCCACTCCCACCTTCCTTGTTTTCTTCTCCATTTCCTCCCTTATTTCTTCACCGGCTCCACAGCCCTAAACCGACACATCTCTTCGCCTCACCTTTCTCTCCCTCTCCTTCTTCTTCCTCTGCCATCCCTCTTCCTTCCTTCCCTCTTCCTCCATTCCCTGCCTTTCTCTCCTCCACCTCGACACCCCTGCCTCTGCTCAACCGCCGAGGCAACAAGGCGCCGCCGCCGCACCTTTCCCCACTCCTCCGCCTCTGTTTGCACCCACACCGGAGGCAAGGAACCGCCGCCCAGTCCGACACCTCAGAGAAGGAGGAGCAGGCCGCGCCGGTCTTCTTTCTCCCCCTGCATCGCCGGCCGAGCCACCTCGCCGCCGCCCCAGGCGAGAAGAGTCTTCCACCGCCACGCCAGGAACAGGGGACGACGAAACCGGTACCTCTTCTTCCCCTGCTTCCCATCTTCTCCTCCTCCATCTTCCTCCGCCCTCTCTCAGTCTCACGTCATCTCCCCCTCTCCCTTGCAACTCATGACGCCGCCGCCGTGGGTGCGCCGACACCGAGGTCGGGTAAGTCTTGGCTGCGTCTCTCCCTCTCTTTTCTTGGTTTCAATCTATTGTTCTAGCCAAGGTTAGTGGCTGATTTGTTTGGATTTGTTGTTGGTGGTCTATGTTGGTTGATTGGCGAGGTTGTTGTGTGTGGGCTTGACGTCGATTGTGGGGTTGCTGTGAGTGTTGGTTCGCTTGGATGGCGTGGACGTTGCAGCTGTGGGTGTGGGTGTTGATTCCTTGGGTGTGTTGACGGTTAAGATTGTGGGTGTTTAGACTGTGGATGGGTTTGA
>JAKUCV010006392.1:0-15278 GCA_028386065.3 Turnera subulata
AATTTTTCTTACTAACTTGGAGGTTGAGTTGCGCATGGAATTGGATAAAATCTTAATCCAAGAAGAGATTCTTTGGGCGCAGAAGGCTAGATGTAGATGGGTGCAGGAGGGAGACCGAAATACAGCTTATTTTCACGCGACTACCATCATAAGGCGGAAAAGAAATAGAGTTGAAGCATTGAGAGATGGGGCTGGTCATTGGATCACAGATGATAGTCAATTGCGGAGGATGGCACTTACTTACTTTCAAGAATTATTCACCGAAGATGGTACTTCACAACTACTCTTCCCTATCCCTTCAATGTTTCCAAAATTAGACCCAGCCAGTGTAGATGCTTTCTTGGCCCCAATCACACCTGAGGAAGTGAAAGATTGCTTGCTGCAGATGGGTCCGCTTAAAGCTCCTGGCCCGGATGGCTTACATGCCATTTTCTTCCAGAATCATTGGGAGATAGTTGGGCCGAACATCGTAAGGATGATCACTGAAATCTTTGAACATGGGAAGTGGGATGCCCGGATGAATCAGACATTAATTGTACTCCTGCCAAAGACAGAGAAACCGGAAAGAATCACGCAATTCAGACCCATCGGCCTGTGTAACGTGATCTATAAATTGGTTACAAAATTGATTGTTAACCGCATCAAGCCGGTATTGGGTGATATCGTCAACTCTACTCAATCCAGCTTTGTTCCTGGACGATTGATTACCGACAATATAATTGTAGCCCAAGAAGTGGTGTACTGGATGAAGAGTCAAAAGAAGGGGACCAAAGGGATTATGGCCATTAAAATTGACCTTGAGAAGGCCTATGATAGGCTTCGCTGGTCTTTTATAGAGGAGACGATTCGGGTTGCTGGTTTCCCAGAGACTTTGGTAACAATAATAATGAAATGTATCTCCACATCTTCCTTAAGAGTTTGTTGGAATGGAGCGGCCTCTGACACCTTTGCTCCCTCCAGGGGGATTAGACAGGGCGACCCACTCTCTCCATATATCTTCGTATTGTGTATGGAGAGGTTGGGTCACCTTATTTCTCAAGCAGTGACAAGAAAGGAATGGAAGCCGGTCTCACTTAGCCAAGGGGGTCCTAAGCTGTCTCACCTCTTTTTTGCGGATGACCTGCTTCTTTTTGCAGAGGCATCTTTGGACCAAGTCACCATTATAAGAGACTGCCTTGACAATTTCTGCCTCTTTTCGGGACAGAAAGTGAGCAAAGAAAAATCGAGACTTTGTGTATCCAAAAGAGTACGGGAGTCTTTGGCCAATCAGTTGGGGGCTGCTTTTGGTTTTACCTTAACCAAGGACCTCGGGAAACATCTTGGAGTTCCCCTCCTACATAACAGGGTATCGCGGCAGACCTTTGCACACTTGGTGGACAATGCAAATCTCAAACTTAGTGGTTGGAAGGCAGATCGACTCTCCTTGGCCGGCAGAATTACTCTAGCCAAAGCGGTCCTCTCGGCTTTACCAATGTACACAATGCAAACCACCCGGCTACCAAGATGTATTTATGATGACTTGGACAGAATTACAAGACAATTCATTTGGGGATCCTCCCCGGATCACAAAAGGATTCATCTTGTTAATTGGGAAAAGGTCTGTGCACCGAAAGACAGGGGAGGTGTGGGTATCAGGAAAATGCGAGTTGTAAATGATGCCTTTGCTATGAAGATTGCTTGGAACTTGGTTTCTAACCGTGATTGCCTATGGGTTCAAGTAATTAGGCAAAAATATCTCAAAGGATTGGAGTGTGTGCCGAATACTCTGAAGAGGAAATGTGGTTCCAATGTATGGTATGCAATTTGGCACATCTGGCCAGTTTTTGTCCAAGCAGTGGGATGGGAAGTTCGGGATGGTAGACATACCAAATTCTGGATGGATAAATGGCTTTTGAAGGATGACAGCCTCCATAATACCCTTGCTCTCTGCCCACCCAACTCTGCGACGTGGTGTGTTGCAGATTTGGTCGATATCGATGGTCTTTGGAATTGGAGTATCTTGCAGCACTATCTTCCTCCTGGGGTTGAAAGCATTCTCTGGCAGACTCCTATTCCTAGAGATTGTAAAGGTGCGGACATCCCTCGCTGGCTTGGGGACAAACAAGGCCGATTTTCTGTAGGCTCAGCCTATTATTTATTGGCGAAAGACAACTGGAGACCCAAGGAGGAAATATGGCCGTTAATATGGAAATGGCAAGGCCCTGCACGAATTACCTCCTTCTTGTGGCTTTTAGGCCATGACGGCATGATGACTAACCAAAGGAGGAAACACAGGCATTTTACTGATTCAGACCTATGCCCTCGTTGTAATATTGGTCCAGAATCATCCCTACATGTCTTACGGGACTGTTTCTATGCTCGGGACCTCTGGCAGAAGTTAGGCCGAGGTGCACTAGATAGTGACTTCTTTATGGCTGATAGGAATTCATGGCTAATACTCAACCTCAAAAGTCCAGCTTGGAGCGGCAGCTGGCCTCTATATTTCATTATCACCTGCTGGATGCTCTGGAAGTGGCGTAATGGCCTGGTGTTTAGTGAAGAAGACGAGCCCTGCACAGACCCGACTAGCTTCATTCGNCAGCCTGTGTTTTAGCTGAACTTGCTCTAGCTAGTCATCCAGGATTAGTTCTTTTACAGTCATCTCCTGATGTAGTTAGTAATAGTCTTTTGGAGGACAGGATTGGTCTGGGTTGATTAACAACCCATCTCTGTAATTTGTAATTTATTTTTTCGTTCTAATATATTTCGTTCTCCTGGTCTTCGACCAAAAAAAAAAATACTACAATAAGACAATCAGCGAAGTTCAAGAATATGGGCCTGCTTTCTATATCGGATCTTTGGATTTTGTTGGGAAGTACTCTTTCTAACGAAATAATCTATTACTACTACTACTACTACTAAATAAGGGAGAAACTTTCCTCCAAAAAATAAGGGAGAAAGTGGTATTGTTAATGACTTTTAATTTGGGCGATTATGGTATTATGATATTTGGCAAATAAATATCGGTTTCAAAATTTATGTAACTCAAGACCAAGTAAAATCAATAAATCATGTAATGAATAATGATATTTTCAATCTTGAATAGTTTTGTGGGTGTTGCGACTAACTAAAACAAAAAAAAAAATTGGTTTTAAGCCATAAAATAACGGGTTGCTCATAAAACTTTGTTAATGTATATTACATAATTTAATCCTTGAGCTTCATAAATGAAGAATTGTGTGTTTATTATCCATTCCATATAACTGGACAATTGCAAATTAATGAGGTCATACTGACATCACACTTACAAGAGTTATTGACACAATGCATAATAAATCTCGGATCTGGATATATTTGGTTTTCCTGAGGCAATCGGCTTTTTTTTTTTTTTTGATCAAAGAGAAGCATTACTTTGCATTAATCATTGGGAATTCCATGAGTGGTATGTGGAGGCAATCAGCTGCTTTGTGACAATGTACCCCAAGTTGAAAAGTATATGCCTCAGCAAGGTAATGGCTATTCATAGCCATCGACTCAGTTGGGATGGTGGAAAGATAAATACCTGCAAATATACACAAGAACAATAGCCATTAATATAAGTGCATATCGTATAACCAAAAGAATATGTTTTATAGCTTGGAGGAGAGAAGAACTCACAAGAAGCAATGATGAGGAAAGCTATCACAAATGCCACTGAGGGAGAAACTTTTGCCGTATCTTATCCCCGGTATCAATTCTATATATATGCGAAATGAATTCAATCTCTTTTGTCATTTACACAATGTTTAGCTTAGAAAATTGAAACTTAATCATTTACACGATGTTTATTTCGAAATTATTTGTGATGAGGTAAAATATAGGCCTCCAGTTTGAACCTTTTAGAGAAGGATGAGAGGATAAATATATATTTAAGTTTATAATGTGCTCATTTACGTCCTACAGGCTACATCCCACGCCATCTCCCTCCTTAATTTTCTCCTCCAAATTTTCAAATGTTGATGTAAACGGTTCATAGTCTTTGCTTAACATAGAAACGACTTAGTGTCATGGACGACAGGCGGCTAATAAATTAAAGAAAACCAAAAAGATTGAAGAAAATAATAAAAAATGAAAGATTTTGGTAATGTAATTCTTCGCAAATGCGATGATAATAATGATTTACGATGTTTCTATCGCTGCAGGTCTTCCATTAAGGATTAGTATTATTATCATTAAAAAAATATGGCTCTCCCTCTGATCATATTAGCAATTGCAGGAGTCATTGTACAAGAAGAGGTATAGCTAGGTAGCAAATTTTGTTTCGTGGCATGCATGCTTTACACATATATTACTTAATTTTTATGGCTTTACACATACATTTCCATACTAGCCAGTATGTCCACATATATGCTTGCTATTAGTGTTCAACCAACAACAATGTTTGCACCATGGGTCCAAGCCTAATCCAAAGAATATGATCGACACTTTATTCATATTCACCGTTTTAAAGTTGCGAATTTTCATATTAATAATTTACGTTTACGTACATAATTTATTTATTCAAAGCTTCTAGCTCGAACGGCAACAGGCTATTCCATTTCCACATAGCACCTACAGGACTTGTCTCCACAAAACAGAACATATTGTGGTTCTGGACAGGCGGTAAACCTGTGGCATTCTTCAGTTACATTGCGGGTACCTTTGTGTCAAACGTATACGCCTCAGCACTTGACATGGTCAAGAAGAAAACACCTGTTACATTGCAAGAATAAGAAATCTTAATTATGCTCTTATATATCCATAACTTTGGTGCATATGTGTGATGAATCCTTAATTATTTATAGTTTGTGTCAGAGAGGGAGAGATGAACTAACAGGATGCAATAATCAGAAAAGCAACCAAGAAGAAGGAAATTTTGCTATATATTTTTGACTGGTCATCCTCAACTTTCGACTGAAAAACTTCGGGCGGTGTTGCCCCGACTAATCCGGATTCGACCTGGGTCGTGCACGGGGGTATGGTGGGTGAGTCTCGCAATTGAAATTATTTGTATGCACGAAGACTCGAACCCGAGACCTCGCTTATGCGGAATCAAATCACTTACCACTTTGAACCAACCCCACATTGGTAACCATTTTTTCATTATTTCCTTCGGCCCATAAACACCTATGAAGACCTCAAACCTCGAGCTTACAACAACTGCCGGCCCAGACTGTGACCTCACTGATCCTTGTGGCCCCATATTCGGGCCCATAAGACAAACTTGTGATTCTAGAAGATGGGCCAGATTCGTCAACCCTGACCCCAATGGGCACTAGTGTTCGCGGTGACGGGTCAACTCTAGCCGCTGCAATCAAGAAGTCACCCGAAGCAGTTCTTTTGACAATATTGGGCCTTATAATGGAGCTGACATGAATCTCTGCCGTATTAGCCTTGGGCCCTTTTAGCCAATACCTTTGGGTCCTATTTGCAACAGTCTCAGAGAAAACCAGATACATCCCATCAAAGCTAACTGCAACTCCTAGTGGGGCTGAAAGATTCCTCAGTAACACCGTGACTTGATCAGAGATTGGGTCAAATCTCAATCTATTTGTTTGGAATTGTTTTTTCATTTGAATAGTAAACGGTAGATCTTCATTCGTCAAAGAAGTATGCATAAAGCAGTGCAAAACATTAAGAAATCAAAGTACATCGTGCATAAAATTCTAAGACTATTACAGCCATACATAACAGCCTCTACATGTTTGCAAAGTAAAAATTCTAAGACTATCTGTAAGTAATAATGTTTGTCATGCTGTATATGTTGGGGTTGGATATACCTTGTGGTTGTGTTGAAAAATATTGTGAAATGCTGCAACTCTTACTTCTTGCTTCTAGAAATTATATGTGTTAGGTAACTTGAGTTACATCTTGAGTAACAATTATACTCTAGCTAATTGTTCTCTACGTGGAAAGTAATGCACTTTCTATCTAGATGTTCCATAACTCCAGTTGCCCATTGTTTATTATGTCATGCCATTAGCTGGCAAAGCTTGCTTGTTGTTTCTTCCAATTGCCTGCTTCTTGTGCTTTGCAGCTTCTCCAGTGGATAAGATAGCTTGATGCAGTTCCTGCTTACGTTATATCTGTATCTTCAATAAGTTTGTTTGCTCTAGGGAGTTTGCCCATCATATTAAAAGTTGATGATATAAAAGTCAATAGATCGCCAAAAAGGTCCCCCTCCATCAAAGAAGCATAAAATTTTAGGCCTCCCCCATCTATGGTATAGTAGCTTTGCCAACTAGTCTCTCATCTTATCACAATTGCATTTCAAGCTGTGCTTCTTTGAGACCTTGTAGACGCCTATAAAAAGGAGCGAGCTTTCACGTTTCTCTCCAATCCGAAACATGGCAATCGTCTTGGTTATAACACGAGTGACCATGCTTCCCATTCTCATGCTTCTGTTCACTTTTCCTCCCAGTGTTCTGTCCTTCACATTCATGCAACTACCATTACCATCACCTGCCATGGGTCCTGAGTCTTACGCCTTCTATAGGGGCGAAGGACCCTACACAGGGGTTGGTGATGGCAGAACTCTCAAATACGCCGGACCGAATGCTGGTTTTCTAGATTATGCTTACAATACACCAAACAGGTATTATTGAGGTTTTACTGTCAACTTTGCACGTAAGATCACAAGTAACTTTCAACTGGATAGTCCCATATTTTGTTCTAACAGAATGTACATTTGCTCCCCAATAGATCAAGCAATTTTCTTCCCCTAGTCCGGTCGTCTTGTCTATTTATGGCCTGCTGGTTTCTTTTGCAGGTCCAAGGCTGTTTGCGATGGCAATACTAACCCTTCTCTGGGGCCTACATGTGGAAGGCCGCTAGGCATTGGCTTTTTGCTTCGTACTGGAGAGCTTTATATTGCCGATGCGTATCTTGGGCTTGTGGTTGTAGGAACCAATGGAAGACTAGCAAGACCACTTGCCAATAGTGCAGAGGGGCAGACCTTTCGCCTTCCTGATGGTTTGGACATTGACCAACTACGTAGACAGGTTTATTTCACGGATGCTAGTGCTGTATTCAGCCTAAGGTACATAAGCACCTAACTTGTGTCTGCTACAACTTCAATTAATCACAGAAACAGATAAGGAACATAGGTGATCACATTCGCAGCAAATAGCACAGATATAAGCGGGACTAATATGGACTTACTGTTTTGCAGCGAAATTCCACTGGCTGTCGCTGCCAATGACGCCACAGGGAGGTTGCTAAGATATGACATTGAAACCAACACTACTACTGTGTTGCTAAGAAACCTTTCAGGCCCTGCTGGTGTAGCGCTTGCGCCTGACTGTAGGTTTGTTCTTGTCACGGAGTACATAGCCAAGCGAGTGCAAAAATATTGGCTTACAGGTCCTAGAGCTAATACATCAGAAGTTTTGGTCACTTTCCAAGGAATGCCAGATAACATTAAGAGGACCCCCGCGGGTGATTATTACTGGGTAGCAGTGAGTATACCAATGCCTAATGCAGTAACCCAGCCCATGGCAGTGAGAATTGATGGATTTGGTAGGATTTTGACGTCCTTCTCCCTCAGCGACCAATACTACAATAAGACAATCAGTGAAGTTCAAGAATATGGGCCTGCACTCTATATCGGATCTATGGATACAGATTTTGTTGGAAAGTACTATTTCTAAAGAAATAATCTATTATTAGTTATTACTACTACTACTAAATAAGGGAGAAATTGGTATTATTGGGCGATTATATGGTATTATGATCGATATTTGGCAAATAAATATCGGTTTCAAATTTTATGTAAAGCAAGACTAAGTAAAATCATGTAATGATATTTTCAATCTTGCATAGTTTTGAGGGTGTCGCGACTAACTAAAACAAAAAAAAAAAAGGGTAAGCCATAAAATAACGGATTGCGGAGAAAAAGAAAAAAGAGAGAGAGAGAGAAAGTTAGAGAGAGAGGCTCCTGTTTTCTCGGGAGACAGTTTTCTTCATCAAATTTTCTGGTGAATTCAGTTCCTTCAACGAATTTCTCTGGAAAATTCAGTGATCTCTTGCTTTTCTCATCGTTCTTTGCGGTTCTTCTTCCTTTAATCTCTGTGATTCATCCAGTTAATTCATGTCGCCATCTCCAATGTACTCTGTTGCTGGTGTTATTCGTGAAAAATCTTCACTAGTGATGGATTTGGGGAATCTGGTGCTTCCTAACCCTAATTCATCGCCAACTCTAAAACTGAAAGGGAAATCCACTAGCTCTGTTCAGCAACCAGTATCCTTCGTTCTCAAGACAGATTCTCTGGCTTCTGATTCATTCCAACCAGAAGATTCTGCGGCTCTGGTTACTAAGGACTCGGCTGCATCGATCTCTTGTGCTGCAGAGAGTTCAGTTTCAATGGCAACTCTGTCGGCGATTAATCAGGTGAATTTGATCCCTGTTGCTTCATCACATGTTCCTAATGGCTTAGATTCTGGGGAATCTACTCTATGGAGTAAGGTAGCCTCTAACTCCTCTCCTCAACTCAGTTTTATGAAACCTGTTTTCAATGATGATTGTTCTGCACTTTGCATTCCTCCTGAACTGCTTGAAATTGGTCGTAAAAAATACCAACTATGCTTAATTGGACAATTTGTGGGAGCTGCGCCTAAGATTGGGTTGATTCACGCTATCCTAAATAAGCTCTGGGGTCGTGACGGTGCTATATCGATTTCATCTTACAAAGATGGGTTGTACCTCTTTCAATTTCCAAATGAGGTTACTTACTTGCGTGCACTGCATAGAGGACCTTGGCATGTAGGAGGAATACCTCTAATGCTATGGCCTTGGACTTCTTCTTCCCAGAAGCTTGATCTTTCTAGTTCTTGCTTTCCTGTATGGATAAAACTCAAACATATTCCTTTGGAGCTACTCACAAAAGAAGGGTTGAGCTATCTTGCAAGTACACTTGGCACCCCTCTCCATACTGACAGAGATTGTTCCAAACTTTTCAATAATGACAGTGCCAATGTTTGCGTGAAAGTTAATTTTTCCAAACCCTTGTTGACTGAACTGAAACTGGACTTTAATGGTGAACATGTTATCATTGAGGTGATTTACTCTTGGAAGCCTCTTCACTGTGACATGTGCAAGAACTGGGGCCATCATGCTATTGCGTGTCCTAGCAAGAAAGTGGTAAAGAAATGGATTCCAAAATCTACTTCTAGTATCCCGGAGTCAATGTCTGTTGTTACAGATGTTCTGAATACCTTTACTCAAAAGCCTACTGTCATCACTGAAATTTCTACTGAAAGCTCTACTACTAATGCAATGGAGCATATCCCTACCCAACCATCTGTTGTTACTTCTCAGGAACAGAAGGCTAATCAAGCTATTGTAGCTAACCACAATATTTTTACAAGTTCAGTTCCCCTCCAGACTGACTCTGTCTCCTTGCCAGTAGCTTTGACTGAAGTTTTAGCTCCTGCCCCTGTATCTCTTGACTTTAGTTCTTTTCAAACTCAAATTCCTCAAGCTAAAAAGTCCCAGCAACCTGCTAAGACTCGACTGAAGCGTGGAAGAGGTCCTAAATCGAAAACTGTTGCTGCTCCAGTTTCCCCTCAAGGGATTTTAGTTCCATCTTCTTTTCCCACCTGATGAAGTGGCTTGTGTGGAATATTAGGGGTCTTAATGACCCTCAAAAGAAAAAAGAAGTTCTTAAAGTAGTTCATAGTCAGTCAATTGATCTTTTGTGTTTGGTTGAAACAAAAATTCAAGCTGATCGTGCCATTGAAGTCCGAAAATCTTTTCTGCCGCAATGAAAATTTGCAAATAACTATTTGCATGCTAGATTGGGGCGTATCTGGTTGCTCTGGACTGATAAACTTGACATCGCAATTCTGGGCTCTTCTTCTCAGGTTTTGCATTGTTCTGTTTCCTGTCCTGCTGAAAATTCCTTTTGCTTTGCATCATTCATCTATGGCTCAAATACTGGCACTGAGTGATCTTCTGCTTTATATCCTAGCATCTCAAATTTTGGATCAACTATTGGAACACGCCCATGGTGCCTAGCTGGTGATTTTAACATTGTTAGAGCACCTTCTGAATCTACTTCCTCAGTTTCTCACATGTCATCTGAAATCTCCCAGTTTAACTGTTGTCTTTCAACAAATGGTTTAGTGGATTGTCCTTATGTTGGATCTTATTTTACTTGGTCTAACCGACAGATCTCTAATCCAACATTCAGAAAGTTGGATCGTTTCTTGGCAAATGCTGATTGGTTCTCTACTTTTCTTCATAGTAGAGTAGAATTTCTTACTCCTGGTGTTTCTGATCACAGCCTTATGCTTTTCACTAGTAATCAAAAAATCAGCTCAGGCCCTAAACCATTCAAATTTTGCAACTACTGGATCTCAAACCCAAAGTTTCTCTCCACTGTTGCTTCTATTTGGTCAAAGTCTATTCATGGCCATAATATGTTTCAAGTATGATAGAAGTTAAAGCTTCTCAAAGCTGAGTTAAGGAACCTACATCGAGCTGTATATGGAGACCTATCAAATAAAATTTTCCTTGCTGAGAAGGAATTAAAAGTAGTTCAACAACAGTTGTTTTCTGGGCAAATTTCCTCTGATCTGTTAACTCTAGAAAAGAGCTTGATTCAGTCCATCTCTGAACTCAAAGTTGCTGAAGAATCATTTCTAAGGCAGAGATCCCGAGTGTCCTGGCTTGCTTGTGGAGACTCTAATACTAGGTTTTTTCACAATGTAGTTAATGTAAAAAAAGCCAGGAATACTATTAGTTCCTTTTTGTCTTCTCAAGGAACTCTACTTACTGATCTGAAGCAGATTGAGTCAGCCATTGTGGACTTTTATTCTAACCTCCTGGGGCAGGAAAATCCTAATGTATCTCCTCCTAGTATTCCTTTTCTGCAAAATCTACTGCAGCATTCTCTCTCTAATGCAGATGCAGATATGTTAGTTGCGGTTGTAACACTTGAGGAAATCAAAAAAGCTCTTTTCTCTCTTGGTGCAAATAAATCCCCAGGACCTGATGGTTACACATCCAAATTCTTCAAGGCAGTATGGCCTATTATTGGAGAGGATATTACTCATGCAGTTCAAGAATTCTTTACTACTGGGAAGCTATTAAAAGGTATAAACTCTACCATTTTAAGTCTGATTCCTAAGACTCCTAATGCCCAGAAGATAGCTGATTTTCGGCCTATTGCCTGTTGCACTACATTGTACAAATGTATTGCAACTATATTAGCTAATAGACTTCAGAGATGCTTGCCTTCCCTTATAAGCAGTAATCAAACTGCATTTATTCCTAGGAGGCGTATTGTGGACAATATCTTGCTTGCTCATGAATTGGTCCATAATTACCACAAGCCTGGCATTTCAAATAGATGTACAATGAAAATTGATATAATGAAGGCATTTGACTCAGTAAACTGGAAATTCTTGATCAATGTCTTAGTTGCTATGAAGTTTCCAGAACAGTTTATAACATGGCTCAAAACTTGTTTTTCTACTGCCATGTTTTCTGTTTTTGTTAATGGTGCACTCTGTGGCTACTTCCAAGGGAGGAAAGGTATGCGACAGGGAGACCCCCTTTCTCCCTATCTATTTGTTCTATCAATGGAGGTATTATCCTGTCCGCTCAACAATGTTGCAAAAAATCAGACCCTACCATACCATCCTAAATGTTCTCAAATTCAGCTTACACATTTGTGTTTTGCTGATGATTTGATGGTGTTTTCTGATGGAAGTTTGAAGGCAGCAGATACTATTACTCATCTCTTCAAGGAGTTTTATCTTCTCTCGGGCCTAAAAATTAATCCAGCCAAAAGTGAAGTGTTCTTGGCTGGTATTTCTGGAAATCTAGAGCAGCAATTCCTGAGCACTTGTGGTTTTAAGCAAGGTATTCTTCTTGTAAGATACCTTGGTGTCCCATTAATTTCTGGTAGGCTTACTTTTGCATACTGTCAGCCACTTATAGATAAAATCACTGCTCGGATTCATTCATGGAGCTCTAAATACTTATCATTTGCGGGGAAGCTGCAATTAGTAGTCTCTGTTCTGTTTAGCATGCAAAACTACTGGACAAGCATTTTCATTCTCCCAACAAAAGTCATAAAAGAAGTTGAAAGGCTATGTGTAGCTTTTCTTTGGTCTGGTGGTTCAGCTAATGCAAAAAAAGCCAAAGTAGCATGGACAGATCTTACATTGCCAAAGCAGGAAGGAGGCTTAGGATTAAAGAAAGTTAAAGAGTGGAATCAGGCACATATTGCCAGACATATCTGGAATTTGTTGCTGTGTGCAGGTTCATTGTGGGTGGCATGGGTCTCTGTCTATATCCTAAAAGGTAGAAGTCTCTGGAGTGTGCCTACTCCATCAAGTTTTTCTTGGAGTATCAGAAAGATATTTAATCTAAGATCCAAGTTTTCTGCTGCAATTAGACACTCAATTGGTAATGGTGAGCAGGCATTTGTTGGTGGGACAATTGGCACCCACAAGGCTCTCTTCGTGCTTTAATTCCTTCAGCTCATATTCTTAGAACAAAGATTCCACTCCATGCTACTGTAAGTATGTTGATTTCTGGGCAGTCTTGGCAATGGCCTGTGAGTCGTTTGCCTATTATTAGCACACTTCAATCTGAAGCAGCCAATGCTATGATTCCTTCTTCCAATTCGGATCAAATCATCTGGAATTTAACCTCCTCTGGGAAATTTTCTGTTAAAAGTGCCTGGCAGTACATTCGGATTCAAAAACCTAGGGTTGCTTGGTTTAAACTACTATGGTCTGCTGGTCATATTCCTAAGCGTAGCTTCATTTCTTGGCTTGCCATTCTAGACAGACTTTCTACTCGGAAAAGGTTGCAAACATGGGGAATATTAACTGATGTTAGTTGCCTATTATGTTCCCAAGCTGAAGAGACTCGAAATCATCTATTCTTTGAATGCAATTTCTCAGCTACAGTATGGTCTCGGATGCTCTTTTTATGTAATGAAGTGAGGACTACCAATTCTTGGGATGTTGAGTTCCTATGGGCAAAACAGAATCTGCAGAAGAAAACTATAAAATCTCTGTTATTGCGGCTTGCCTGGTGTGCCTCCATTTATCACTTATGGAGAGAGCGCAATTCAAGGTATCATAGTCATTGTTCTCGACCAGCTGAGGATATAATTGCAGACATCTGTTCCGATCTGAAGTTGAGATTCTGTAGCTTATCTAATATGAAATCTCGTACCCTTTCTTTAGACATGCAGCAAGCATGCTCCTTTTGGGGCATTAGGTTCTTACCCTCTATTAGGGATTAGCTGTTTACGCTCAGTTTGTATTGATTGTTTGTTAAACTTTGCTTACAAATTGTAAAGTTTGTGTTTCAGCAGTGTACTCAGTTGTTAGGGTCTCCCTAACCAAGTTTATGCAATGAGAAACTTCAATTTGATTCTCAAAAAAAAAAAATAACGGATTGCTCATAAAACTTTGTTAATGCATATTACATAATTTAATCCCCGAGCTTCACAAAGGAATTGTGTGTTTATTATTCATTCCACATAACTGGACAATTACAAATTTATGAGGTCACACATCGCACCTACAAGAGTTATTGACACAACGCATAATAAATCTCGGATCAGGACATTTGGTTTTCCTGAGACGAAAGGTAAATACCTGCAAATATATACAAGAAGAATAGTCATTAATATAAGTGCATATCGTATAACCAAAATTAAGAATATGTTTTATAGCTTGGAGGAGAGAAGAACTCACAAGAAGCAATGATGAGGAAAGCGATCACAAACGCCATTGAGGGACAAACTTTTGCCATATCTTACGCCCCTTTTTAATAATGTTTTGGTCTCGATAGAGTTTTTTTTTTTTTGGGGGGGGTCAAGAGAGTACTGATTAATTTGATCTAATACCCTAGATTGTACTGGAACTGGTATTTATAGTTCCTAAACAGTGGCTACAAAGCATTTATAAGGAACACAACCGGAATGGCATGTTGTCTTTTTGGTAAAGAACCTGTAATGGCAAGTTTTTTTTTATGCTAATCGAAACACCCGTAATGGCAAGTTAATCCTCCAGCAGTAACAATTTGAAATCTAACTAAGGCAAGTTAATCTCAAAATATTTCTTCAGATTTCAATGCAACTAAAGAATAATTTTCCAATTATGAGATTATTTTTTCAGTTGTACTCACTATAAAAACAACAAAAACTTTATATATGATAAAAAAGGAATATAACTATCAGTAAGACAAGAAAATTCTTGTTATTTTTGAAAGTTGTAACTTGTAATGCCTGAATTTCCAATAAGATCATTATTGCACTTCCTCAAATAAATACACAGATAATTGTTTGTTTGGAAAGTTATCTTTTTTTGATGCTTGGAGAGTTATCCTATATAATGGATATATATTACGCATAAGGTATGAATACCCTTCTTATTTGTTTGGAAAGTTATCTGTGGATATATATTCTATATAAGGTAGGAATATCCCATGTAGTTGTGGTATATGAATTTTCAATGATGAAATTATTGTTAAGGTGGTATTTTCCTTAATAACATTGTGAAATATAATAGTATTTTTACCAAAAATTATGCATACTAATATGGCCGGAAAATTGTTTTCTTTGTCGAGAAACAGTGTGTTGCATGAATTTTCTAATTATGAGATTGATGAATATTATGCTTTATTTGCGTGAAACACATGAAAACGTATACTTCTTTTGTTTAGAAAGATGAAACTTTAATCCCATTTCGAAATTATTAGAGATGAGGTCATAGGCTTCCAGTTTGAACCTTTAGAGAAGGATGAGAGGATATATTTAGTTATTCTCCTCCAAATTTTCAAATGTTGATGTAAACGGTCCATGCATTGTCTTTGCTTAACATAGATACGATTTAGTGTCATGGTCAGGGCTAATAAATTAAAGAAAACCCAAAAGATTGAAGAAAATAATAGAAAATGAAAAACTTTGGCGATTTCGTAATTCTTCACA
This sequence comes from Turnera subulata, assembly GCA_028386065.3. Classification (NCBI taxonomy): domain Eukaryota; kingdom Viridiplantae; phylum Streptophyta; class Magnoliopsida; order Malpighiales; family Passifloraceae; genus Turnera; species Turnera subulata. The sequence continues at coordinate 14,955 of JAKUCV010006392.1, forward strand.
AACGCGATAATAATGAGGTGCGATGTTTCTATGGCTGCTGTTTTCGTCTTCCATGCATTAAGGATGATTATTACTTTTTTTTTTTCTCAAAAAGTCTGGTCTCCCTCTGATTGATGATCACTTGGAGAGTCATTGCACAAGAAGAGGTCTAGGTAGCAAATTTTGTTTCGTGGCATGCCGGCTTTACACATATATTACTTATTTTTTATGGCTTTACACATGCATTTACACCATACTAGCCAGTATTCCCACATACATATGTGCTTGCTATTAATGTTCGACCAACTACAATGTTCGCACCAAAATCATCGATCCAAGGCTAAT
>JAKUCV010006393.1:0-10270 GCA_028386065.3 Turnera subulata
TATTATTACAACCCATCCGTAATAATAACCGACTAGGGACATTTAAGAATATACATATTAAATATATATATATACTAGGGTTATAAGTATGTGCAAGCGTTTATCTCATAAACGATACTTATTGGAATAACCTTAAAGCGTATGTACATGACTATAAATGAACATCCATGATTGGCTTTTGGGCATATTACTAACAGGCACATAACTGATAACATTGTCATCGCACAGGAAGTGATGCATTCCATGCGGGTCAAGACAACTTCTCCAGGTATGGTGGCAATTAAAATTGATTTGGAGAAAGCGTATGATCGTTTGAAATGGAGTTTCATATAGGATACTCTACAAGATATTGGCTTTCCGGAGAGTTTGGTTTCCGTGATCATGCGGTGTATATCCAACACTGAGATGCGGATTATTTGGAATGGTAGCCTTACTGAATCCTTCTTCACATCCCGTGGGGTTCGTCAAGGTGATCCTATTTCCCCATATTTGTATGTCTTGTGCCTAGAATAGCTTAGTCATCTTATTAATGCTGCTGTGGCCGAAGGGAGGTGGAAGCCGATTTACCTCCATCAACAAGGCCCTCCTTTGTCCCATATTTTTTTCGCGGATGATATGATGTTGTTTGCTGAGGCCAGTGTAGAACAGATCCTGACAATTCGGGAAGTTCTTCGCTTATTTTGTGAGAGTTCTGGTCAGAAGGTTAGTGCTTCTAAGACCCGCATGCTCTTTTCTAAAGGTGTACCGGATGATGTTATTGCTGCTTTCTCTGATGGTCTGGGGTTTTCGGTGTCGCGGGATCTGGGTCGTTATTTAGGTGTGCCTCTCGTTCATGGCCGGGTAGGGAAGCATACTTATCAGCGACTCTTTGATACCGTGAATATGCGGCTATCGAGCTGGCAAGGAAATTTCCTCTCTTTAGCCGGTCGGCTTACCCTCACACAGGCAGTTTTTTCTGTTCTTCCGGTCTTTACCATGCAGACGGTGCGTCTTCCTAGATCCTTGGTATCGGCAATTGAACAAAAGTGCAGGGGTTTCTTATGGGGTTCTTCTGGCCATGACCGGAAAATTCATCTTGTTGCCTGGGATACTGTGTGCACTGCAAAGTATCAAGGCGGTTTGGGGTTAAAGTGTCTTGCTACTCAGAATCAGGCTCTTTTAGCTAAGCTTGCTTGGGGTTTGGTAGCTACTCCAGATGCCTTGTGGGTTAAAGTCCTCCGGACAAAGTATTTATCTGGGTGTCCTATGGTCCCGGAGACCCTACCCACTAGGAGTGTTTCGTCACTTTGGCGAGGTCTTGTGCATTCTTGGCCCGTTGTGCAGCAGAGTATTGAATGGCTTGTTGGGGATGGCCGTACAGTCAGATTCTGGTGTGATGCCTGGGTGGAGGATGTAGGGGTGTTGAGAAGTCTTGCCTTAGCTCCCCTTTTGGCAGAAGATTTAGATGCTCGGGTGGCAGCATTTGTGACACCGACTGGGGGATGGGATTGGGTTCAGATTCAGCACCTACTTCCCATGGAAATATGCTTACGCATTGCCAGTATTCGCCCTCCTGCTGCGGAACATGGGGCTGATACTGTGTATTGGAAAAATAATGCTTCGGGCTGTTTCTCTACTAGTTCTGCATATGATGCTCTGGTGCAGCCAGTGGCTGTCACAGTAGGCACTGAGCGGTTATGGCCCCTTATTTGGCATTGGCAGGGCCCACAACGTGTAAGAACCTTCTTGTGGCTTCTTGCAAGGGAGGTTTTGTTGACTAATGTTAGGCGGTTTCAGCGCCATCTCTGTTTGAGTGTCATTTGTCCGTGTTGTGGGAGGGCAGAGGAATCATGTTTGCATGTGATGCGAGATTGCTATCTGGCACGTGATGTATAGGCGAGTGTGCTTTTGTTTACACCTCCGGGTTTTTATGAGTTATCTTGCTTACGACAATGGCTTCTTCTTAACTTATCTTCATCGCACCTGATCTTCGACGCCATTCCATGGTGCATGTGGTTTGGTGTGTGTTGTTGGAAGTTATGGACATGGCGGAATGGGGTGGTTTTTACTGCAGATAGAGCTCCCTTCTCTCCAAAAGATTGCATTCAATCTTTTTGCAGGGCTATTATTTCGGCTCACTCTCGGGCAACTGTGACAGATGGTGGCGGTCCTTGCCGAGTTTCACTTGGAGGGGCACGATGGGTTGCACCGAGTCCAGGTTGGGTAAAACTCAACTGTGATGGTGCGGTATCAGTCCCTGGACGACAGGCGGCTGCTGGTGGGGTGCTTCGTGGGGCTGCTGGCTTATGGATTCACGGTTTTGCATTCAACATTGGCTACTGTTCGGTGTAGAATGCGGAGCTTTGGAGATTATTGGTGGGTTTACATATGGCTTATGACAGGGGTTTTCGGCAGGTGGAAGTTGAGTTAGATTCACTGGATGTTGTTCGGCAACTGCAGCATCCTTATGCAGAGGTGCGGCGGGGGGGTTCGCTAGTCCGGTCTGTGCGAGCTCTGCTTGCCCGACATTGGTGTGTCCGGATTCAGCATGTGATTCGAGAGGCGAATTCTTGTGCGGACTGGTTAGCTAAGGATGCCTTTCAGCTTCCCCTTGGGGTTACGATGTTATCCGATGTTCCTGCAGGCTGCCTTGGAGTTATTTTAAGTGATCTGCAAAGTTCGACCTGTTCTCCTTGTAACTTGGTGTAACACCAAGCTGTTCTAGTTTTTTCTCATTCCCTTTCAAAAAAAAAAACTAATGCCATACCTCTCATTTATTCTATCCAATTCCAAAGTAATTACTCCATATAGCCATAGTTTAACATACTCTTGGTACACAAGTGACTAAAACTTTCATTATAGTCTTAAAGATTAAAATCATGGCTGACGGTTAGGGTTGAAGATAAGAGAGCAAAGCTAGCCATGATTTTTAAACGGCCCAATAAAAAATTATTCCATGGAATGAGCCCATGTAATTTGATGCCTCACCCATTAATTTTAAAACGGACCAATGAAAAAAAAAAACTCCGCAATTCAGCTAGCGACTAGAATTACAATTGAAGGAAGACAATTCGTATGTGCAGTGCTTATCCTGGTTTATATCCTTTTCGGCTACTCTAATTGTTGCTCAATCATGCACTATATTAGTGCATAATGCCCACACCATCAATCATATGAAATTGGTAAATTGAGGTTGTGATGAAAAGTGCTCTAATTGTTGCTCAAGCATGCACTATATTAGTGCATAATGCACACACAATCAATTTTATGAAATTGGTAAATTGAAGGATAAGTGCTCGAATTTTTCAAGTAACTATCACAAATGTAGTTTGGTGTGTATTTCCTTAGTTAATTTTATACTCTGGATTTTTCTCCTTGCATGCAATTTGTGCCTTTTTCCCAAATACATTTAGATGGATATGGGATTATGCCTACTTTCTATTAGAAATGAAGACTTTTTCACCATCTCTTTTGAATTTCAATTGAACCGAGCCAATTCTCTCTCTATTCTCATATTTCACTCCATGCTATAGAATCCATCAACAACTTTTTTATTCTAATAGGACCAAATTCGACTCCATCTACATGCTTCAAAAAAAAAAAGTGAGTCTAAGAGCAAAGGCTATAATGTGGATAGCGCGGGATTCTAGGAGATATTCTTCTATTTGTCTTGTCTTTCGAGTCTTCGACACAAGAAGGGGACACCATAAACCAAGTGATAAACATGTAGGTATATGCATGTTTATAGCATAATATTTTCTTGTATTTTTAATCTATAAGAAACTTTTGACCATTATTGCTCAAATAAAAGACTTGCGGTTATCTTTATAATAGTTCAAATATCACAATGTTTTTCTATCCATTCCAGTACACAAGCATTTAATACTAAATACCTAAAAAGTTGGTAAAATTGTATTAATAAAGAATTATGTTTTGAAGAAAACTAACTTTTTATGACCTACTTGTATAGTTCCTTATCTAATAAATTGCATATGATATAATAAGTTTCAACACTGAGATATGAAAAGAAATTTGAGATAATTGATTGTAATTAAAAATACTCTAATTTTTGAGAAATTTGTCAATAACCATACCATTTGCTGTGAGTTAAAAGCATCTCAATGAACAAAATCACTGTCATCCCAAATAAGCTTTTTTCATACTTTCGGCTGCACTGACGAACCACACGAGCATGTCCAGTTTTACCTCACCCTAACCCCATGAGTTTCTTAGTATCCAGTAATGAAGGTTAATATCCTTGTCATCCGATCCACGTCCAACAATTGTTACTGCCACATTAAGGTTCAAAAATATATCTAATACTAACTTTTAAGACCATAAATACAAAACTCGCCTGTTATCTCGAAATGCCTCACCAACCTCCATAATTGTAGGCACTGGATGTTGAGCAATAAGAGTCAGAAGTTTCTTCTCATCTACTGGAGTCATCTCTTTGAAATGACTAAATAACACAACTTTCCTCTGTTAAGAAAAAGAAACAAAAAAAATTAACAAGTTGCTTGAGAAACAAAAGGTAAAAATTAAAAATATAAGAAAATATCATGCTACAAACATGCATTGTAACGACCCGGGTAAAATTTTTGTAAAATTTTACCGAGTCGTTTTGACTTTCACGGTGGATAATAAAGTTTTACCGTTGTTAAACAAGAATTTTACAGGGAATAGTCGAACCTCGAATCCGAACTTGAGTGATACGTGACGTACTGGAGTATTCTCCATCGGCAAACGAGCATTAGAATTTATTTCCAAAAATTATCTCGGATTACCGGGAATTTTATACAGTTATCCGAACCTCGGTTTGCAATTCTGAGACTTGGACAACGCTCAGGAGAATTAAACGGATTTTCCGAGCCCAAGTTGTATTTTCGGACCGGAACGGAATTTCGAAAGGACGATTATACCCCTGGGTTAATTTGAAACCCAAGAGAAACTGGAAGGGTATATCAGTCTTTTGTAGGATCAGATTTTTCCAGCAATAATTGATCGATATTTTATTTTTTTTATTCTTTTTCTTTTCTTTCTCCTTTTTCCTTCCACTTTCTCTTGTCTCCCGATATTTCCTCCAACCGGCCCACTCCCCATTTTCTTTCCATCTTTTCTTTTCTTCTTTGTCTCCTTTCTTTTTCGTTCTTTTTATTTCTTTTCTCTTCTTCCCCGAGCACCACACCCCTGCCACCCTTACCCTTCTTTTTTTTTCTTTTCTTACTTCTTTTCTTTCTCTTTTCTTTTTCCTCCTCCCCGCGTCCACACCACCGCTGATACCACCACCGTCCAAGCCACCTGCGACCACCATCAACCACGCCACCTAACCGCCGCCACACCTTCTTCCTCCCTCTGTCGCCTCTGTTCGCAGCCAACGCTGAGGCAGAGAAGGCGTCGCCGTCCGATCCCGACCTCTCCTCGCCCAAGCTCGGCCACGGATCCTTCCCTCTCCTTCGATCTGCCGCCTTCTTCGCCGTGCCATCGCTGCAACACCGAGACGAGCTGAGCACGACCGAGACACGGTGCCGTCAAGATGTGCCAAATCGCCTCGTGTCTGCACCGACGCCGTTCCCGAGCCGACGGACTGTACCTGCAGTCGCCCTGCCCGCGTGTTCCTCCCTCCGCGACACGCTTTGCAGAGCTCACCGTCGTCAGGTGCTTCACACAGCACCGTCGATCCCAGCCTCTCTCTGTTTTCTCGCCGCCCGAGACGCACTGCCTCCCACAATTCCGAGATCTTCCTTCCCTGTTCTCGCGTGCCCCGTCCCCGTCTATGAGCCGTTGCCGCCGTCAATGGGTGAGTTGTTTGAGGTTGAACTGTAAAATCGTTTCTGCAACGACTTGAATAAATGGTTGCAGCCATGAGTTGTTGGTGGATTAAAATCTTGGTGGTAACGGCCGTGGCAACGCAGTTCATGAATGGAGAAGACGATGGATTGGGTAAGGAAACGACCCCGTTTCTCATCAGGCTTGGGCAATATGTGTTGCTTCATGGGCCTGTTGACCTTGGTTTGGGTTAATAATCTATTGGGGCGCTAATTTTCTGACTTGGGAGTAATAAGGACTTAATTAATCTGGACCAGTGGCTAATATGTGAGTAATGACTAAGGAATTGGTTTTAATTTGAACATTCATGTCTGGGCAACAATTGTAATTTATTTTAACTGCCTAATAATCGTACAGATTAGGATTAATCGGTTACTAATTTTTAATACCAGCTTGATTAGATAAACTTTATTGAATGGTTAGTAATTTTTACTGGAATAATGGATTACCGAATGAGGTGTTGAGCTGAATTCATAAAACGGCCCACAATATTAATACTTACCACGTATATGAAATATCAGCTACATTTGTTATACATCACCTTTGACAGCTATAACGTATTACCGTTATTTCCACTGGCTAAAATAATATTTGGCTAAAATGTGATTTGTTTATCATTTTTTTAAGGCTATATATGAATTACCTTGTATAAGTATTTATAAGTATATATATGTATACATATATTATCTTAGCACAAACAACTATAGGGCCAGTATATCGACTTGGAGGTTACGGTTTTTAATCTAAAAAAATCAAAGTATGACTAGTATATCGATTGGAAACATATAACGAGCTAATCTTTAATTAATTGGAAGGCTAATTTTATAGAAAATGAAATTATGGAAATAATAAAAATGGATACGGAGTAAGACAAGTCGTCTAATAAACACTAAAATCGGCATCTTGCATGATCATTCTTGTTTGTGCATTGTAAGTGATTTCTGTTGTTTTAAATATAGGGATATCGAGGCTTAATCGGATATCACTTTCCTGGAGTATCAGGTGAGGATATAAACTTATAAACTTCGGTATGCTGCCCGTGATACCCAGTTTGTTTGATTGATCGTTATTTATATGTTATCTTGCTGTACCTGTCATGATATTGCTGACTGCTGTTGTGATTATTATTATGTGTTTGATGACTACTGTGGTTGATTATTGAACTTTGTGATGTTGATGTGAATATTGTGATGTTCATACGAGATACGAGATATTTGAGTTAATAGTGATAGAGACCCGTTATTGTGACACTGTGATTGAATTTTCAGAGGAGCTGTGAGGCTGAGAGCCTGCTCGAGAAAGTGAGTATGATGAGTTACTGTTGGACAAGTGGAATAAGAAATAATAATAAACAGTGGTAAAAACATCTAGACATCTAGGTTGTCACGTGATAGGTATTGGTACGGCCAGATGGTAGTCGCTTTGTGATTTGTGATCTGATAGGGAGGACTGCGGGACTCCCGGCTAAGGACTGCGGGACTCAGTTGATTTGTTATAGGAAGGACTGCGGGACTTCCGCCGAGGACTGCGGGACTCGGTTATTTGTGATATGATTTGTGATATTTATGGATTAACGGGGAGTACCTTGGGGTTAGCTAACCTGGCTACCAGGCACGGCCAATACTTATTACGTGACAGGGCCCTAATAATAAAATTGGTAAGTCTATCGTCAAGTGTCGGTGAGTTTATGAGACTAGCTTAACCGTGAGAAGTCTGACATTTATTGAGGTCAGGTAAGTTGATACCGATACTATGTTTGTGCTTGCTGTACTTCTATTGTTTCTATGCTGGCTTGGGTGTATTTGCGGTTGCTTGTATACTGCGGTTTATTTGTTTATCGGTAAGACAGTGGTTGGTCTCACCCCTCACACAGTCCTTGCAGGTTAGGTCAGGATTGCATTTCGGCGGCTGCAGTGTACCCTCGGACAGGACTTGGATCCAATAGCTTGCATCGTGTCTTGCATAAGATGTTACTGAATATCTAGAAAATGCTTCCGTTGTGCAAATGTTGATGACCCCATAACGGGTGAGGGAGTGTGATTTTATGTTTGTTTATTACCGTTACTGTTGTGAATTCATGCTTTCATGATATGATGGTCACGTGGTGGCACTGTTTGCTATAATTACTGTTAGTTGGGTAAATTTAAATCGGGGTGTTTCATGCATATGCTTACATGTTTATCACATGGTTTATAATGAACAGTAGGCATAATCTCATTATTTGATATCCATCTGAACGCATTTGGAAAAAGGCCCGGATTGCATGCAAGGAGGAAATCTGGGTATAAAATTAACCAAGAAAATACACACCAAATAGTCATCTCTCCGTGTTATACACAGATTAGGTAAGTCTCTATATAAAAAGTATATATCTATATTATTTTAATATATTTTTTAAAGCAAAAAAATGAAATAAAAATAATATTTAAATCTACCTTGATTTTATTGTAGCTTGCCCTCTAAAAAATTTTCTTTATTGTAAACGAACTGAGAGTATGAATTGGATGTGCATTCTACCTTATTCATATTCTTTTGAGTAGAACTTGATAATGAAAATTTTTAGACAAACATAAATTAAGAGAGTAAAGTAAAGGAGGAAAGAAGGGAGAGAATGAGAAAGAGATATTATTATTTATTTTTCAAAATATGATTACAAAAGTGTGTCACTTGTACCATGTGTAACTCTATTTATAGGCATAGGATGTAGAAGAATTGTAAGAGTTTTTATTTAATATTAGAAATTCTGAAATACATTGTTTAGATACAAAGAAATCCAAGAGACATGTACCATATAATTATAGGAGTTTGTACTTAATTTAAGGATAACTTAATGGAATGTTTTAAAAAATATTTAAATATTAATATTTACTAAATAATACAAAAAATATTATTGTATTTAATTATATCATATTTTTTAGAAAAAATATCATGTGCACAAATTGCCACGTGGCATAATAGTTTCTCTTTTTCGTAAAAAATAACACGTGTCATCTCTAGATTTCACTTAAAGAGTATCTTTGATATATATATATTGTGATGGTTAGTAGAAAAGTTTGTGGCAGAGAGGGAAAAAAAAAATATCGCATACGGTTACGTCAAATATCGTTTGCCAAATAAAGCACTAACGTAGAATGATATTGAAACATACACAAAATGTTCTTAGCAAAACAAATGTCATTGCATTAAGTACACAGTGATAGTTTTGAAAATGTCGCTTTAGTTCTTCATCTTTTCTACAGCGTGCTTAAGTTGTACAAGATTTGGGAAACGGGAACTAAAAGATTACTGAATGTAAGGCTGAATATGTTATTTTCAAAAAATCTTATCAAGAAACTCATATTAAAAAAAAATCGAAACGAGGACAATATTAAAAAAAAATTGAAATTTGTTCCATGAGTTGGTGTGTGATCAACCTGGACATTAGGCTTTCAATTCTTCTTAAGGTTGCTGTAGTCTGGCCCAAGTTTTGTCCAATAAATGACTTGAAATTCAATCGATTGTCTTTGGGAAGCTATTCTTAGTGACTGTCATATATCCTATCCTTCCACCCTGTTAAATTGGCTTTATATTCTTCCTCGGTTAAGTTCATCCATAGATGCTTATAAGTAGAAAGAATAATTTGGGCTAATTAGCCAATATTTGATTTACCAAAATAATTTTTCTAGAAAAGAAACTCCATGAAAAAGCCCAGCTGGCCCAATGACAAAAAAACCTATTGCTAAAAAAAAAAAAAAAAACCGCGGCCATCCATGTTAATAATACATAACCTACGCGTCGTGTTCTTTCGCCAATAGATCGATGGAGGTAATAAACACGTAGTATTATGTAAAACACCCGCAGAAATGCAGTAATGATGCATGACCTAGTTTGGATTACCATTTGAGGAGACCTAAAACTAATTCTCTCTTACTGTATGTTTCTTATTTTTGCTTTATATACCTATTTTTACTTTGCCATGTAGGGCAAATTTGCGGCAGGCAGTAAATTCCAAAGAGTACACTCCCATTTGTGTTAACATACTCATGAACTCTTTTGTTTAGGTGAGAGCTATCAAGCTCTGGTAGAGCTGCATGATTTAAAAAGAGAAGGCTCATCAACCAACCAATAACCAATCCAAAACCTGATGGAAAAACCATTACCAACAATCCCTTGAATCCCCTCTAGCACCTATCCCCAAGCACTTTCTATTTCCACCATATATATGTGAGATTTCCTACCAATGATTTTAGTAGACTAATCATCACTCCATTTAGTCACATATTTGTGTTAGATAATTAACATGAACAATCATAATAATCAGGAATCAAGAGACGATAATTAATTCCCAATTCAATCATTAACATAATACCCATTAGATCTTAGAACTAATTATCTCCCACTAATAGCATGAGGTTAAAGACATACCTGGTAAATCGATTATGCTGTCTTCTAAATTCTCTTAATCTCCTCTTGATTTGTCTTG
>JAKUCV010006394.1:0-23856 GCA_028386065.3 Turnera subulata
TAAAAGAGATGGTAAAGAGTGGGAGAGGATATTGGGGAGCAACATATGGGATTTGCCTAATGTCAACATTATTCCTGCTCTGAGACTAAGCTACCATTATCTTCCACCGCACCTCAAACAATGCTTTGCTTATTGTGCAATCTTCCCCAAGGACTTGGAATTCACAAAGCAAGACTTGGTCCTTTTATGGATGGCAGAGGGGTTTATAATCCAAAGTAATCAACTCAAAGACTTGGAAGAGATCGGTGCCGAGTATTTTGATGATCTTGCATCAAGGTCGTTCTTTCAAAAAACTGCAGGCGCTCAATCCAAGGCTGATTGCTTCGTAATGCATGACCTCATCAATGATTTGGCAAAATTCATAGCAGGAGAATTTTGCTTTAGTGATGAAGATGCCATTTCAGGCCGACCTACAGAAATGACTCGCCATTTGTTTCTCACAAGAGGTGCAACTTTGGCGCAATTTAAGAATACATGCAAAGTAGAGGTCTTGCATTCCTTGATATGTTCTGTCAAAGATGCAGATGCACAGAGGCACCTTGAGAAGAACATTCCAAGACTCCGGCAGTTAAGAGTGCTAGTAGTAGATTTAGAAGGTGGGGAAGAATGGATATCAAATTTAGTTGCAAGCTCCAAGCATTTGAGGCTAATACAACTTAATATCCCCTCTTTGAGAAGGTTACCAAAAAATGTGACGACTCTTTGCAACTTGCAAACACTGAGGATGGAAGATTGTTATGCACTTAATACGTTACCTGATTCCATAGGCAATTTGGAGCATATGAGATATCTGAGCCTTACAGGAACATCAGTGGAACTATGACCGGATTCAATAGGAAAGTTGAAGGATTTGAGGCATCTAAATCTTGAACGTTCTCTAATTGAACGGCTTCCCGAATCTCTATGTGGTATGTACTCTTTGCAGACTTTAATCTTACGTTGGTGTAGAGAACTTGTGGAGCTTCCAGACAAGATGATGAATTTAGTCAACTTGTGTCATCTTGATAACGATGAGACTACTGGCTTGAAATATATGCCAGTACATATGGGTAAGTTGATCAAGCTCCAAACTCTACCAGTATTCGTTGTGGGTAAACAGCGAGGTTCTAGGCTTGGAGAGTTAGGTGGGCTTCGAAATTTACAAGGAAAATTAGATCTCCTACATCTTGAGAATGCTTTGGATGAACAAGATGCCTTGGAAGCCAAGTTAAAAGAGAAGAAGGGACTCAAGGAATTGCTCTTTCATTGGGAGCAGAGTGATGCTCTCTCAGATGATGGTACGCTTGACCGAAGTGTACTCCAGCACTTGCAGCCTCATATTAATGTGACATTCATTATGATTCGGGGATATAGGGGCACAAGTTTTTCAGATTGGGTTGGAGACTCTTCTTATTCCAACATGGTGAGATTGCATCTTCGAAGTTGTAAGCGGTTCACAAGCTTGCCACCACTCGGACAGTTGCCATTTCTGGAAGATCTCCTCATAGATGGACTTGAGTCTGTAGTGTCGTTGGGGCCCGAGTTCTGTGGGAGCTGCAACTCCACCCAACCGTTTAAATCCCTCAAACATTTGTTGTTTTCAGGAATGTCACAATGGAAGGAATGGATTTCTGATGATGCTGATCTAGATGGCAATAGAATAGCCTTCCCTCTTCTGAATTCTCTATCAATTAGCAACTGTCCTGTCCTGAGCAAGACCAGTCACCTTTCCCTCCCATCACTGAACTCCCTCGAGTTAATCTGCTGTCAAGAATTAGAATTGGAGGGTTTTTTTGAAGAAGATGGAGGGAGTTTGCCGTCCACATTACAACGTCTTCGGATTGATGGCTGCAACAAGTTTATTTCTGGGCGCATGCACTGGGGTTTGCATAAACTGCCTTCCCTTTCGACCTTGAAGTTACGTGATAACCAAGATATGGAATCCTTCCCGGAGAAGATATCTTTGCCTTCTAGTCTTTCCGAAATTAGCATCTCCCGTCTCCAAAGTATAAGATCTCTGGATTACGAGGGGCTTCAACACCTTACTTCTCTTCGAGAACTGAGAATCAGGTATTGCATTAACCTTGAAAGAATACCAGAAGAAGGGTTGCCCTCTTCCCTTCCACATTTTGAAATTCGAGGCTGCCCTCTGCTGGTACTAAGGTGTCGTAGGGAGGGAGGGGAAGATTGGCCCAAGATTTCACACATCCCCACAATAATCGTCGACGGCTGCAGAATCAACTAACTATGTACAATCATATCTTTCAACCAAATTAATAAATGAGCAGTCTAAAAAGGTCTCTCATCTCTGACTTTCCCAGGCAGCAAGGTATCACAATTTCATATTAGATTTTCAGCTCCTCTCATTACTTTTTTCTTTTTTTCTTTTCTTGGAAAATCATTCTCAATGAAGCTCTAAGAATGTTTCTTTGCAAATTTTTACTCTTGCTCGTTGAGCAGAGTTTCCAGAGGGGGGAAAGGGAAGATTGGCCCAAGATTTCTCACTTGTTCACCTATTCTTAGTAACTCTGAAGCGAAGGAGATAGGTGAAGTCTCCTATATTGCTACTAGTCCAAAACGTTGAGGTAAGCACAGAAGTTAAAACAATCATGACTTTTATTTTCAATAATTCTGTTTCTTTCTTTCCAGCCAGAATGTTCTTTTTCTTTTCATTGTAATTGCGATTTTTCCAAATCCTTTCTAATTGTGCTGGGAGGGGACGGTTAATTAGGCAGAGAATTGCGTTGGTCACTCTGTATGCATCGCAGGTCACTCTGGCGCCAAGGACAATAGCGTTGGTCACTCTGTATGCATCGCAGGCATCATTTGATGTCCCTTTCTCGTGCACACAGAGGGACACTCTATTTGATGGGACAACCTCAACCAGCCAGTAGGAAAGTGGAATGTACACGGGGCTCATGCTATTTAACTTGAGGTATGAGACCGAATTTAGGTGACTGAATCGCTGAATATTTAAAGCTGATGAAGATCTGCGGTTGTCCCATTTTGGTACTGCTACTGCTGCTGCTGCATTCTTAATTTGTCCTTTTATTTTGTCTGCCAAGTCACTACTTTTCCTTTCCCGGGTTTGCACTTGCAGTTGTGTTTGTATTTTAATTTGTTCTGTGTTCTGTATTTTGTTATTTCGAAACAGAAACCCCCCCTCATGCATGGGTTGGTTTGGTTTGTTTTGGGTTTGCTGATTAATAAAGATACTGTTGGTATTAATAAATCTTCTCTGCTTCATTCCTTTGTTTCTTCAGTCCCTTTACTCTTATGGCTATGTTTAGTACAAAGTTGAAAATAGGAATGCTATCTCCTAACAAGACATCCAATTCTAGTTGATAATGGTTATTTTGCATCAAAATGCAAGTGTTCTGTTACTTTAAATGAGATACGTACTTTCAGCAGAATCTGATCAACATTTTCTGGGTATGTTAGGCTTCTAAATAGATTTCCATCACCATAATTTTTGTTTATTCTCAGTCCTCCATCAATTGGACGAGCGGTTTGATCTTCAAGTGCAACTTGTTTTCATTTTTTTCATATAAAAAAAACTTGTTCTCATTTTTCCTTTGCGGTTTGATCTTTCTATCAAAGACCTAGATTTTTTTTCTTCATGCTGCATGATTCATGCTCTTCTGGGTCCTATATTGCTGTGAACAACACTAATATTGTTGTGCAAGATGCAACATAAGCCTTTTATGCTCCTGGTCTTTCTGTGCAACGGAGTCACATTAGGGGCAATGTTGTTCAACTATTTATTCTTATAATTGGGTAGAGACAATCAGTATTAACATAAAACTACGAGCAACGCAGTCTGGCTTGCGTCAAAGGGTTTTTTTTTTCTTCCTGGGATGATCAAGTTCCCCTTACTAGAATCTTCATCTAATAGCTAGTTTTTATTATATTGGGGTTTGCAGATACATAAGCTTTCTTTTTCTTCTCTGGAGGCACACTTACTAGTTAAAGATATCATCTTACTAATCACAAATTGGAAGCATTTCCCAAGCAGGAAACTAGTTCATTTATACATTTGCCTTTTTCTTTTCTGCCTAGACTTCAGACTCACTGATCTGTATATTCACAAGCTATTCTGCTTTTCCATTGACGATTAATGCATGATCATGTTCATGATTTGTAATGTACAGAAGGGTGACTGAGAAGCTCAAGATTGAAAAGGCACTCGGCTCTCGTAACAGAGTACCAGGAGAAGATTGAACTAACAGTTGATGATCCCATCTTAGCCAGAGAGTGTGCGCAGTGCAATTGGAGCTTCTATAAGAATGCAGGAAAGTAGTCTGCGAAAATTCTGAAGTGAGGTTGCTGAGTTTGTTGAGGGAATTATTCAGACGCCAAGGTCCATTTCCAGCATGTGAAACCCAAGATAGCACACTGTCTTTTGAGATAGCATCGAACACAAGAAAGCACACTGTCTTGGTAGAAAATAAAATCAAATCTGTCTTTTGATAGTTCAAAAGCTTTGAGTAAGGCCAGAAGTTCTGTTGTTCCGGCATTCGCCAATTGGACAAAAAGGACAGCAGAAGATGCAGATGAACGTGCCATTTGAATCTAAAAGGATGCCATCTCACACTTAATCCCTCCGGTGCAATACCTACAAAATGCATTTAGTTTGAACAAGAGCAGGAAGGAATCAACAATCACATCAAGACAACAAATTTTCACGTATATGAAAGATATATCAACTCTCTAGCAAAGTCATTATTGTATTCAACAAATCAACCAACACTTGCATAAGTGCATTATAACGTCGCAAATGTTCTGAATTATTTATCATCTTGGTAGATCGCTATAGTGCTGCATTCTGTAATGAGTTTGCAACCAGTCCTTAACAGTAAATCAGGAGGGCAAATAAGCATTCAGCATTCCATGTGCCTAGCTATGGTCTGTTGAGGACTTTTTATATCTACTATTCTGATTTAGTCCGACTAGTCAAAGTTCTTGATCTTCCAGTTTGGATCGAGCCTACAGCTGCTATCAGACTTTTACAATTAAGACAAATTTTCTTAATTCCTTAAAAATTCATATTGAAACATAACCTTAATTGACCTTTTCGTAGTCGATCCGAATTTGTGGGATCATGTGACATATCTTGGACCATTCCGAACCCGTTTCCTTGTTGCAATTTTCCTTAAGAATAGGACACCCGGAAATCGACATCTGCTGTAATTTGGATAAGCATTGGAAGGCTGTGGAAGATGGCAGATGCTTCAAATTCTTGCAGCCAACAATACGAATCGATCTAAGAGATGAAAGATTGCTCAACCATTCTGGCAAGATCTCAATTCCATCAAACCCATTTATCTCCAACTCCTTGAGGGAGGTGAGTTGCTGTAATTGGTTGGGTAACGACTCCAGTTTTCTCCATCCTCTTATCCATAAGGTTTCAAGAGTGTTCTCTAGATTCTGGATTGAGTTCAGCCCTGGGAATGCCTCTAACTCTTCCCAGAACCCACCAATACTCAGACGTTTCAATCTGGTGAACTGAGCAAACATGTCTTCCTCTGGAATATCTTTCAATCTTGGACAGTCATAAACCCCTAATTCAACAAGGGATGTTAATTTTCTTAAATCACCAGGCATAGGATTCAGTTGATCCCAATCCGTTATCAATAACTTCTTCAAAGATGTACACGATTCCAATCCATTGGGAAGACACGTCGATCTCTTAACATCCCCAATCTCCATTCGTTCAAGAAAAGGAAATCCTCCCAGATCGATTGGAGGGAATTCATCAATTGGGCAACGCCGAATACATAATTCCTGCAATTGCGTGCAAGACTGCAACCCGATTGGAAGAGATGTTAATTCGTGACAACCGATGAGTCGTAGTCGTTTAAGACCAGTGGCGTACCGGAGGCTTGGCATCCACGTCAACTTATCATAACTCAGTATATATATCTCTTTGATGGGTGTCGGCACCTGAAATTCATCGGATAAGTCACTCAATTCACGACATCCAATAACGGTCAACCGGACAAGTGATGGCATGTGACAGATCTCCGGCATACTCCTTAGTTTCCTACAGTCATCTATGCAGAAAACTTGTAAGCTAGGGAAAAGTATCAACTCACCATTTCTGGCCATAGCTTCTCCAGGCAACATCCACATCCACTCAACTAAATCAAACATATGTGCCAATCGAAATTCCTTTAGTGACGGGAACGGAATCACACCATTATTTCTTTTGCTTTTCACATCTACCACCCCACCGTAGAATTCATGGCCAATGCACCTTACTTTTGAAATACTTGCTATATGGAGTGTTTGAAGATTAGGAAGATGTCCAAGAGTTGGGATTTGATCTATATTGTTGCACCACCCCAATCTCACATCCACCAAATTGTTAGGCAGAGAAAAATCGCGTGGCCATTTATCCCCACGATAGCCAGTAAGATAGAAATGCCTCAGGCTTATCAAATTCTTCATCTTGTTCGGGAGCCTTTCAAGCTGCCAGCACTCTTCAAGTCTTAAAGTTTGCAAATTGTAGAGCTTGCAGGCGGACTCGAGCAATTCTTTGATCTCTGTCTTAGAAACATCAAGAAACCTCAAATGTTTTAGCTCCCCAATCCAATCTGGCAACTCATTTATATCAGCGGCTTCCAAGATGAGGGTTCTCAAACTTCCAAATTTCCTTGACTTTACAATAACATCATTGCCTCTCCTTGTAAATACTGAACGCAATCTTCTGGCACAGTGCACAGTTGGAAATGCTTTTGCTGTCTTCTCATCACATACCAAATTCAAGTGGCGAACACCGGAAGATGTATCCTCTCCAAAATTAGGACGTGCATTCAAATTCAACACCTCTTGTTTTGAAATAGACAATGAGAGGTCATGTACCAGGTCATGCATCTTACAACTTGTGATATTACCAAGCAACACATCCTTCTCAACATCTTGGAAGAATGAATTTGCTAGCAATTCATTAAAATACCGATTGCCTCTATCTTCCATACTTTGTTCAGTAGCTGTTCCAAGAAGTCCCTCAGCCATCCACAGTTGGATTAACTGCTCTTTGTCAATGCGATGATCTTCAGGAAACATAGCACAATATACAAAACATGGCTTCAAGTAAGAAGGCAAATGATCAAAACTCAGCTTTAATATAGGCAAAATTCCAACATCGTTCCCTCTTGAATCCAAGACAGGGTTGTTTTTAATTGACGACCAATCACTTTCCTCTTTGGAGTTTCTCATCAACCCTCCCAACATCCGTGCAACCAATGGTACACCTCCACATTTCCTTGCAATATCCTTTCCAATGACCTCCAAGTTTCCGGATATGGATGCCTTATCATTCCCGAACTCCACCATTTCCCGAATAATAGACCAACACTCTTCATCCTGCAGTCCTTTCAACTCATGCCTACACCCTGGAGAAGTCTCCATTACTGATGCAGCTTGTTGCTTCCGTGTGGTAACTATTATGACATTCCCATTGCTTCCACTAACAATTGACAAATCGTTCTTCAAGCTCTCCCAGTCTTGAAGCTTCTCATTCCAAACATCGTCAAGCACAAGCAGAAATTTCTTGCCTTGTAGCTTTTCTTTAAGTAGGCTCACTATTGTATTCAAGTTGCTCAAGCCCCCATTGTTTGTCCCCGACAAATCCTGTAACATTTCTCCTAGAATGCATTGCTTATTAAAATTTTGGGAAACGCAAACCCAAATTGTTTCATCGAAAAGCTTTCTATCTTTAATTTCTTTCACCACCAATTTGGCTAAAGTTGTCTTGCCAAGACCAGCCATCCCCACTATAGGGACAATAGAAAGCATTTGATCATCAGTTGAAACATTCAACAAGTTGATCACTTCAAACACATCACTATCCCTTCCAATAACTTGCTCTGATTTCTCTAGGAAAGAGTGCGTTACTGCACTTACACTAGTTTGTGGAGTTCTCTCTCTTCCAATAATTAGACCAAGGCCAGCAACCTCATCTTTAATCTCAACCAGCTCATCATTGATCTTCTTAATTTTCTTGCCCATATGAAGTCTAAATGCAATGGGGTTGGAGGAGGCAGAAAAGAAGTTGCTCACCTTCCTACTTGGAGTACTACTCTCCACGCTTTGCCTGAGAACTTCGTAGCTGAACTCATCAAGAACATCTTCAGCTTCGTATGCTGCATCTCGAAGCTTTTGCAGCCAAATCTTCACAGACTCTTCTCTGCCTTGTCTTTCCACAGCATCATGTATCACAGCTTGGATGGACGTCAAGGAGTTGTTGAGTTTCTGTAGCTTCCCCTTTAATCCCCAAGCAAGATCGATCCCTTCAAGAGCAAGTGAAGCCAACTTCTTCAACATCTCCTCCACAACAAATGTAACAAATATTTCAGCCATCTTTGGTCAGTAAAAGAACAACAGCAGCTCGCTCGCTCAGTAAGGTGTGTGCTGGTTGTTTTTTTCTTTAAAAAAAAATTCGGCAGTGCACAATGTGTGGACTGGCCCTTAGCTTCTTATCATTAGTTGGATACTTAATTGTTTGATTCTTTTCTTTTTATGATGGAAAGTTTTTTTTTTTTCCTGTCGAGTTTATGATGGGAAGTTGACATGACGCATGTTGTATTCCATAAATGAAACCAACCAACGTGGATTGAGTGGCCGGGTCAAAAATGGAGGCGAGCATATTATTGCAAAAACAGTAAGAAAACCAACCTAGTGGAGTGGGCTTGAACTCCAAATTTGATTCTTTTCTTTTTATGATGGAAAGTTTTTTTTTTTTTCCTGTCGAGTTTATGATGGGAAGTTGACATGACGCATGTTGTATTCCATAAATGAAACCAACCAACGTGGATTGAGTGGCCGGGTCAAAAATGGAGGCGAGCATATTATTGCAAAAACAGTAAGAAAACCAACCTAGTGGAGTGGGCTTGAACTCCAAATTATGTAAGACTCGGTCAGAACCAGAGGCAATGATAGATATTATTACAATTTACAACTACAACTACAAGCCTTGGTTCTCTAATATAGGCTTGTACTTCAATGTAAGTAAAATTTGAGCAAAACTTGAGGCCCATTCATATATTTTGGTTTTTGGTTACTTTGGGCTGCATCCTCCCGATAGGGTGTTCGGCCAGAGAGACTGTGTCCCTATTTTCATTTGTATTACCCTGATTGGTGACCATGAAGCCAACCAGAACCCTTTCCATAGCAATGATATATGTTGCCGAGACAGTGAGGGTAAGATGATCGATGGGGTGGTCAAGAGAATCCATGCTAACACTGTCTTGGCGGATCTAACTATTGCCAGAGGGTACAGTACTATAATATCTATTGAGACTCTCTTATAGTTTGGCAAGCATTAGTTGATGTTTAAGATATCTTTTGGAAGATTAATAGTATAGTGCATGAGATTAAATACTTTGTAACTAGTCTACTGGAGTGCTCTTTAGATCTTAAAATTCATAGGTCGGCAAATGCTTGTTGATGAGTATCTTATTGCAAAGAACATGATGACCTTGCTTTGTAACACAGAATGGATAGTGATTCATCCACAAACTCTGGGGAGTATTATATCTACTGATGCTTTGTTGATTAATGAAATCTTATATGCATTCGACAAAAAAAATGAAGCAACAACAAACAAACTTGCTTCGAATTCATTTACCTGTAACGGTTTAAGGGGCCATCGAAGGCGAGAGGCAGAAGGCCGAGCCGATCGAGCGGACCGAACTGAGCTCAACAAATCCAATGTCCCGGCCTTGGAACACACCAAAGGCGCTGCTGACTTCAATTGAGGCCTACGGGAAATCCTTTGGACTGTTAGAATTGATCCTATTGCACAGGATTGTTAGAACTGGAAGAACAATCTATAGCATAAAAAAAACAATCTAGGAAGTTGCATAAATAAAATTCAAGAGACTTCTTGTGCGAGTAGTTTGTGTACCCAATAATGAACGTAACTGAAAAATATGAGTTGTGATGGATAACTCCTTTTCCTTTCTTCTTCCAAACTCTTTGGAAGAAACACCAATCTTTCCGTATCTTTTGATTGGTATCCTACCGTAAGGAAACTCTGTCTTTGCTAATTTTGCTGTTAGAAGTAACAATGGTAGTGATAAGGGATAACCATTAGTTAGGTTAGATTTTGTATCTTGTATATACTAGGACTCTCTATTGTATTCTTATCAGTTGATGATTATATATACAACAGGACTGCGATAGTAGCAGCATCTTGAATATTCACGTTCATGGTAGCGGAGCAGGTTATTCTTTGTTAGACTAAATATTTCTTTCAGCTGCTACTATCGTTTCTTTGCTATTTCTACTATAATGTCGACTTCTCCTTCTGCTGGATCCTCTCCCAATTCCTCTACTACTTCCACTTCTTCTTCTTCATCCACCTTTGCTCCTCTTTCTTCTTCTGTTCCCTCAGTTCTCAGTGTCAGTAATATCAAAAACTATGTCCCAGCTACGTTGGATTTTTCTAATTTTCTTGTTTGGCAGAGTCTTCTTTATACCGTTTTCCAATCCCATCAGGTTGTTGGCCACATCGATGGAACCAGTGTGCAACCCCAAGCTTTTCTTCCTGCTACTGAACCAGCAACAGATCCAGCCCCCAATCCTGCCCTCTCTTTCTGGAACCAGATAGATAGTACTCTGGTTTCGTGGATATATGCCACCATTAGTCCAGATGTTTTACAACATGTCATTCGCCCGGGATTTTACCCCACTGCTCGAGAGGTTTGGC
This sequence comes from Turnera subulata, assembly GCA_028386065.3. Taxonomy (NCBI): domain Eukaryota; kingdom Viridiplantae; phylum Streptophyta; class Magnoliopsida; order Malpighiales; family Passifloraceae; genus Turnera; species Turnera subulata. Next base: position 10,694 of record JAKUCV010006394.1, read on the forward strand.
AATCAATCGAGACTCTTTTTCATGATCATGTGCAAGCCAGGTATATGGAGTATCGGTCTGATTTTATCCAAGCTCGCAAGGGCACTCGGACTATGTCAGATTATCTAAAATATGTGCGTGGCCTTGCTGATAACTTGGATGCTATTGGCAGAGGTTTGAATGAGGATGATGTGGTTATGCAGATTCTTGATGGTCTGCCTCCAGATTACTCTGAGATTGTGACTTTTCTTATGGCCAAGGCTCCCTTGCCGAATTATTTTGAATTACGTTCTACCTTGTTGGCTTATGAATCTCGCATGTCCAAAACACGTTCTTTGTCTTCTTCAGTTTCTGATTCTACTCAAGTTTTCTTTGCTCAAGCCCGAGGTCGTGGCAATCGTGGATTTTCTAAGAACCGAGGAGGACGTGGGCAGCCCTTTTCTCCCCGTCCACCCTATAATCCGAAACCTCAGTTTTTCAAGCCACCAGGTTACTCTCCTCGCCCTGCTTTCAAATCACATCTTTCTTCCCAACCACGTCCTTCCTCTTCCGATTCTGTTCTGGGTCCTCCACCTATTCAGTGCAAGTTGTGTGATGGCTATCAACACACAACCAAGTCCTGCCCACAACGGAATTCTACTTCTTATGCGGGTGTACACGAACACCAGTCCCTAGTTTGGTATGCTGATACTGGTGCTACCAGTCACATGGCCAATTCCACAGACACTCTTAATTCTTGTTCTGTCTATCAAGGTTCTGACTCGGTTCAGGTCGGTGATGGTAAGTTTTTGGCCATCACTCATGTTGGTTTTAAGGTTTTCTGTTTTGGTACTTTTAAGTTTTTCTTGCGTGAGGTTTTAGTTGTTCCTGCTTTGACGAAAAATCTGATTTCTATTAAACGATTTGCTCATGATAATTTTTGTTCTGTGAGTTTTGATTCTTTTGGTTTTACTGTGAAGGGACGGTCTTTCAAGCACAATCTGATACGGTGAAATGATTCGGGACCCTTGTATTCTGTTCGTGTTTCTTCTCCAATTATGTCTTCTTCAGCTTTCGCTCTTTCTCATGCACGGGTGTCTTCTGGGTTGTGGCATCAACGCCTATGTCATCCCGGTGATCCAGTCATGGCACAGTTTCTTCGACAGCATTCAACATTAGTGTCTTCTTCGTCAAATAAGGATATTTCCATTTGTCATGTGTGACAACATGGCAAGCAAACTGTGCTGCCTTATCCTTCTTCCTTAGTTTTTAGTTCTACTCCTTTTTAAGTCATTCACAGTGATGTTTGGGTTTCACCAGTTGTGTCTGTTAGTGGATTTAAGTATTATGTTATTTTTATTGATGAGTATTCTCATTACAGCTGGATTTTTCCAGTGCCTTTTAAACATGAAGTGTTTTCTTGCTTTACACAACTTTTTGCTGCAATAAAGACCCAATTTAACTCCACCATCCGTTATCTCCAAAGTGATGGTGGGGGGGGGGGGGGGGGGGGGGGGGGGGGGGGGGAATTTTGTAACCGTGAATTTAATGATTTTCTTCGCTCACATGGAATACTTCGCCGCGTTTCTTGCCCATACAGTCACCAACAGAATGATCTTGCCGAACGGGCTCATCGGACTTTGTTAAATGCTGTTAGGTCCGTTTTGTTTCAAGCTCATCTTCCTACGACTTTTTGGGTTGATGCATTGCACTATGTCAATCATATACGTAATAGGCTACCAACTAGTACTTTGTCTTGGCAGAGTCCTTGTTTTCTTCTTCATGGACATTCCCCAGTTTTAGATGATATTAAGGTTTTGGGTGTGCTTGTTATCCTCACAACATGAGTCCTCATAAACACAAACTACATCCACGCACTAATCTCCATGTTTTCCTTGGTTTGTCTTCTTATCATAAAGGATATCGATGTTTTGATCCAATCTCTAACAAAGTGGTGGTATCCCGCAATGTCGTGTTCAATGAGAATTTATTTCCATTTGCCAAACCTCCTCCCACTACAGCTCCTCCATTTCACGCCATTACCTCCTTTCAACCAACAGCTGTTTCACGATTACTTACTGCTTCTCTCACGCCACTGGTTCCATCTTCCACACAACCATTAGTTTCCACAAATACTACTACTGCCCCTCTTTCTCCCTCAGGTTCGAGTATACACTCTTCCTCTCCTTCCTCTGTTTGCTCTCTTGCATCTTCTTCATCTTCCTCTTCTTCTTCACCTACACCACAGCGACCACCAACTGTTCGACAAAATGTCCCTACTCATAGAATGACCACTAGGGCCAAGGCTGGTATTGTCAAGCCAATTCAAAGGCTTTCTCTTTTCACATCTGTTTATGCCCCTGAACCTAAAACTTATGCTCAGGCTTGCAAGAAGACGCTTGGTGTGTTGCCATGAACGAAGAACTTCAGGCTTTACACAGGAATCACACTTGGTTCCTGGTTCCAAAACCACCACCCTCTGTGAACATAATTGGTTCGAAGTGGGTTTACAAAAGAAAGTTTCGATCAGACGGGTCATTGGAAAGGCATAAGGCACGGTTAGTGGCACAAGGATACTCACAGAAAGCAGGCGAGGATTTTGACGAAACCTACAGCCCAGTAATCAGACCGGGTACAATTCGAGTTGTTTTGACGCTTGCAGTATCCCATGGATGGTCTTCACGGCAATTAGATGTCAAGAATGCATTCTTGAATGGCAATTTGCAGGAGGATGTCTATATGAAGCAACCTCCAGGATTTGTTGATCCATCACGACCTGATTATGTCTGCAAATTACAAAAGGCAATATATGGTCTGAAACAAGCGCCACGCGCCTGGTATCAAAGATTTGCCCAATTTCTACTCTCTCAAGGTTTCATTGCTTGTAAATCGGATGCATCATTGTTTATCTTACACTCAAGACAAGGTGTTGCTTATCTTCTGTTATATGTTGATGACATCGTTCTAACTGCCTCTACACAAGCTCTTTTGGATAGTCTTCTTTCTTTGTTAAAGCAGGAGTTCTTGATGACAGATCTCGAGCCACTGCATTATTTTCTTGGCATTCAAATAGCACGTTCTACGGATGGGTTGTTCTTGCATCAGAACAAGTATTTGCTATCTATTTTCCAAAAGGCTGGTTTTGACAAGGCAAAGTCCACTCCGACACCTATGCAACCGAAGTTGCAACTATCTCTTGATCAAGGTGAGCCGTTGTCTGCTGATGAACAAACTTTGTATCGCACAATTGTTGGGGCGCTACAATACCTTACTTTTACTCGACCAGACATCTCTTTTGCTGTAAATTTGGTATGTCAATTTATGCACAAACCGACTACAGCTCACTGGAAAGCAGTGAAGCGCATCCTCTGGTATCTTTGGGGAATACAGAATCGAGGTTTTCTTACTCGGCCAGTCAATGTGCGAAATCTAGTAGCTTATAGTGACGGCGATTGGGCAGGTTTTCTTAACACTCGGCGTTCCACAACAGGCTTCTGTGTATATCTTGGAGGAAATCTGGTCTCTTGGTCTGCAAAGAAACAACACACTGTTTCTCGCAGCAGTGCTGAGTCCGAGTATAGAGCTTTGGCGAGCACGGTGGCGGATGTTTGTTGGCTGTGCACTCTCCTTTCCGAGTTGGGTTATGCACCAACTTTACCAATAGTGATTCACTGTGACAACCAATCAGCAACCTTCATAGCAAACAATCCAGTTCAACACCAACGCACAAAGCACCTTGAGGTTGATTTGCATTTTGTACGGGAGAGGGTACATTGGAAGCATATTTTTGTCTCCCATATTGCGGCTACACAACAATTAGTTGATATATTTACTAAATCCTTAGGAGTGACTCAGTTTCAACAGTTATGTAACAATTTGAGTTTGTCTACTTTATCCACCCTCAAATTGAGGGGGAGTGATAAGGGATAACCATTAGTTAGGTCAGATTTTGTATCTTGTATATACTAGGACTCTCTATTGTATTCTTATTAGTTGATGATTATATATACAACAGGACTGCGATAATAGCAGCATCCTGAATATTCACATTCAGGTAGAGCCTTATGATCTTACAAGACTGTTAAGATCTGAGGCTCTTACAATCCTGTTAACCTTTGAGGCTTTGATATATATATTTTTTTGGTATCCTTTGTTGTTTGAAATCTTTTGGTCGTGAAAATCTTTTGGTGTTTGTTAGGAAGTTTTTGAAGTTTGTTTCTAAGAATTGCAAGAATTGCAAGGTGTGCAAAAGAAAGTATTCAAGAGAATGTTGCCAAAGAATTTCGGTTGCAGGGAATTTTGGAACATTTAGTTGAAGATGTTTGATGCACATCTGAGTCGAGTGGAAGTCTAGGCAATAGGATTATATATCCCATCTTAACCAGGGAGTCAGAAGTGCAAATGGATCTTCTATAAGAATGCAGGGAAGTAGTTTGCGTCCATTTCCAGCATGTCAAACCCAAGAAAACAGCACGCTGTTGAGTCCCACAATGGTAGCAGCCATTTCTTCAAAGAGGGAAATGATGGAAGGGGTACTTGAACGAAAGCTACGACCAGGGTTATTGTAGCATTGCTCAATTTTTTAGGTAGTGTAATCACATCCAAATTGCGTTGAGAAATGAGTTCACAACTCACATAAAATGTTTAAAACTATGAAAGGAAACCACCGAAAAAACAAACACCAGTGTCAAATGCTTCCAACTCTAATATTACTTGTACAGATGTTTGGGACAAATCTGTCAGCAGAGTAGGACATCTAAGTGTTACCAAAAAACAAAAATTTGATTGGAGAGGGCGAGAGGCACTGCATGACTGCTGAAGATTGTATCTGCAATTCCAACAGAAATCCTGACCATTTGGTTCCAACCGAAATCCTACAGCCACAAAAGCGCAGGAATAAAATACCGAAAGTTACCATGGTAATTTTGGGTAATGGAATGCTTAAAACAACAAATTAACGTATATTAAAAATCACAGGTGGAGCGGAAGAACACCCGATATCCTTGCGATTCTAGGTTTGAAAATCTATATCTATATCTATATCTATACTATATACTATACTATATATAAAAGTACGAAGACATCGAAACATCAAAAGAGTGAAACAAGCGAAACTACTAAAATATCCTTAATTAATAAATTATAAATAAATTATTATATACATAATTAAAATCCACGCATACCCTAATTTATTCCATCCTAATTTATTCCTTCCTTATTATGCCTCATTCAATACTATAGTTCTTCAAATTAACACAATTGGTAGTCGACTAGCAATTGCAAAGTATATATAAACCCTTTTTTTTGAGAAATTAAACCCTATATATAAACCCTAATTTATTCCTTCTTTATTATGCCTCATTCAATACTATTATAGATCTTCAAAAAAGTATATAATCCTCCTTGCAATTACAAAAAAAAAAAAGACAAAGCCTTCCCAGAAACCACTTTTAATATTGTTATTGATTTAAGCGTTATCATGAAACCACTTTCTAGTTTCGAATGACCATTTGAGTATGAGAAAGGTGCTAACAAAACAAAGAGTACCTCCAGGCATGAAAAATTACCAAGTCCAATGTCTACAAAAACAATAATCCCATCATCCTTCTCGCTATGCAACTGCAACAATCTCATTACATGGAGTAATTCCATTACTCACACGAACATGGAATCGACGCAGCAATCAAACTAAACAAAATTAGAACAGCGGGCCAATAATTGGGGGCAAAGAGGAAAAAGAACAGGCCAAAACAGAGTAAGGCCATTTGCATCTGTTCGCCACTAATCCAGCATCTGTTCCCCACTAATTCACCAACACATCTCAAACTTATCCCAGAAAATTAAGAATAAAAGGAACAAATATAATCTAATTAGATTAGTCTTTATTAAAGTATTGAACAAAAATGATTAATGTATAAGTCTTTATTTTTATTTTTTTAATAGCTACCAAGAATTAAAAAAAAGGCAAAATTTCATTTAGCACACCCTAACTTTGATGGGGTATCAATTTGGCCATCTAACTATTTGTTTGAACATTTTAACAATTTAATTTGTCACTCCTTCACAATTAAAGCTTCTTGCTTAAAAAAAAAAAAACACACACACATGCCGTTACAATTCCGTTAGTATTGGTATATGAATGAGTTGCCTTCTAAGATTCTTAAAAAAACTAAATTTAGTAAATATAGTTTAAATCCTTTTCTTTAATATATTTTTACTTGTTAAACTCTTAAAACTAAACGTATTCGGCTCTATAAGAAAAACCCTAGTCACTCTTCTCCAACAATTCTTCTCTCTCTCTCAAAACAAAAAGTGTGAGAAGATATTTATGCGAATAGAAGTTTTAACAACAACATGGGTAAACCTGTAAGTCTACTGCTCTCAATTCTTTTCCAAGACATCTGTGTTATTTTTATAAATTTATATGGAGACATGTATATTTTGTTTTGTGCTATTCTAATTTGATTGATAATACAAAGGGATAACTCAAAGTTTATGGCTAGTTATGAACATACTTTGTAGTATGCCAATTTGATTAGCAAACATATACATCCAAAAACTATATGGAAATACCCATTCATGTACACCAAAAACTAGCAATGGTTTCAAAAAGAAACCAGTGACGAAGACCAACGAACATGGAATCGGTATTTGTATGTTATAGTGTAATTTAATATTGATACTGCAATGCTTTTTGAATTCAAGGTTGTCTTTTCTAAAGTTAATAATAAAATGATATTTTCCTTGAAAAAAGGGATGCTTTTCCAGTGTTACATGGTATTATTCTGTAAACAAGCTAACTCTCTAGTATAGTATAGTCAATATTTTGCAGGACTTGTTCATAGGTTTGTAAGAGAAATGTGGCAAGCATGTGATTATGGATTTTTATATTGTAACCCTTTCAGAGACTCTGATATTTTTTTTTTGTTTTTTTAATAGATTTCCTGTTATTAGTTCTACTTTTTAAATCTAGTCAATTTAATACGTTATCTAAAATCCACATTGGCTTTCTTATTTTGTAGCAGCGTTCACAAAAACGGCCTTCGTTATTCGATCTAATATTACATTATGGAGGAGGGACAAAAATTGAGTGGGGCGGACGGAATGAATATGTTGGTGGACACCAGAAGACATTCTTCAGTTTAAAGCAAGAATCATTTTGTAAGGAAGTGTTGGTGAGTTTATGCACTGAAAAATTAGGTCTGAACATATTAGACATTAAAGGATTTTGTTATGTGCCATTTGGATGTGATTATAATGGTTGGAGGAGATTTGGTGACTGATAAAGATTATGCAGATTTCCGTACAAAAATTGATGATGCATTATTGAGATTTATGAATGTTTATATGTTGCATACTGACAATCATAATAATATGGTGTCTTATGGAACATGTAAACCTTCTTGTATTGATGCTGATGGCAATACTGGTGATATTGAATTACAACACTGTGGTAGTAGGGTTGTTGCTGATGATAATGGCATATTATTTGAGGAGGCTAGTAGTGAAAATGGTGAAGAGATGGATAATGAAGTATAGATGGGAATGATAGTGTTGAAGATGAGGAGGTTTCGGACAATGCGGATGACTCAAACTTTGAAGAATCTGGATATTTCAATGCTGGTGGAGATATTTTGGAGAGCCAAGTTTCAGGTGAAGTCGAAAACGGCTTGTGAGATCCACTAGAATCTGATCCAATGACACAAGTCCAAAACCCAGAAGTTATGCCTAACCTGCATACAGCTGCCATGCAACCCAATTTTTTAGGAGTGCCTATGAATGAAATTCCAAAAGATGACATTTGTGTATCAGATCAGATTCAAACTCCACTTGAATTAGATGATGAGGGATGGCCAAACAAACATCCCCAATTTGATCCTGAAGCTTTTATGGATAGTCATCCTTTCAAATTAGGCATGCAGTTTAGAGATTATAAAGAATTTAAGGCCGCCATCATAATGTACAAGCTGAAGAATGGATTTGAGTTGAGGTATATTTCCAATGAGTCAAGAAGACAGAGGTTAAAATGCCTAGAGGGATGCATGAATGGCATATATTTTCATCGATAAGGCAGAATGAGTGCACTATGGTAATTCGGACTCTAGTAGATGTTCATTCTTGTATAATCCAAGCAAATCCAAGCAAGATTAGAGCAAAACAAGACGGATAGTAAATATTGCCATAGTCTTCCAAATGGAGCTGATCTATATGCGGTTCGTCATGAATATAAGCAATTTGTAGTTGATCTTGGAGCAAAAGCGTGTAGTTGTTTTGCATGGAGCTTGAGCGGAATTCCTTGCAAGCATGCAGTTGCTGTCATTGGATGGCTTAGAAGGAAAACAGAGGCATACGTAGATCCTTTTTATCATACATCCACATACATTTATTTGTACAACATGGTTACTAATCCTACGCGAAGTAGTGATGAGTGGGAAAAGTCTGGTGGAGGCCCTGTTCTACCACCAATCAAACATATCCAACCTGGAAGGCCACCGAAAAAGAGACGTATTAGGGACCCTGACGAGCCTCGTAATCCATACAAGTTGAAAAGGCAACAGCATACAGTGAAATGCTCAAAATGTGGTCAACAGGGACATAATATCAAGACTTGCAAAAGACAAAGGCCTAAGCCTTCACAAAGTCAGCAAGGATCAAATGCCAAGTCAGCCGTACGGTGGGAATATTCCTGATAGCCAAGAAAATGCGACTACAAAAAAACACAGAAAAGGTATCCAACTTTTTTTTTTCTTACTGTTATTCGCTTGAGTTTAGTTGATGGTTTGATTGTTAATGTCTACCTTGTAGGATATGACATATAACCGTATGGGTTTTAGAATTCCAATAAATCCTCCAGCCAAAAAAGGGGGTGCAAGGAAAACAATTCAATTATCCAACTTGGTAAGTGAAGTGAATTTGCAGCAACTATTTTTTTATTATGTTATTTATATGAAATATATACATTTATTAATTTGTAACTCATTAACAGATGTCCACTCAAGTAAGTGCTACTTGAACTACAAGTGCAAATGAAGGTGCTAGTGGATTCCAATGATCGAATTGAGTGCAGCTGTTGAAAATTCAAATTGTGGAAGTGAAATGTTTGAAACTTCAAATAATCGAGAGAGGATATACTGGATGTTATGAATCTTATTTACCACTTGTTAAATTGTTTAATTATTAGCCTTATTGACATGTTTAGTTGTAATGCGATGCTTTGTTAGACTTTTTGCCTTATTTTTTCAGGCTACTTTCTGGTTATATTTTTGGTCAATGACAATATGATTTCTCATTGATTCCTTTGTTTAAGAAAGGTTTATTATTGTCAATAGTTTAGTAACCTTCACCTTTTATAAGTACCATAAAATTTCTTGCGCAAATGTTAATGTTACCAAGACATCAGTGAAGCCAACAGAGGAAGAAATCTGAATGTCATAGCGGAACTAAATTCATACCAAATGATAATTGTTTTTGGGATTTTGGTTTAATAATTTGGTTTTTTATTTTGGGGCTTGGCCTGAGGTTTTGATCTTATTAAAATTTGCTAATCTTTCTTAATTTTGTATGGTTGTCAATTTTGATTTGAGATGGTCAGATTTTTTTTGAATTGTAGAAGAAAAGAGGAAGAAGGATTGTGGGTGGTTAATTTTGATTTTGGCGTTAAAGATTTTTAATGGTAGAAGAACAGAGGGAGAATGATTGTTGAAAAAGAAGGAGAATGATTGTTGAAAAAGAAGGGGATAGGATTTATGAGTTTATTATCTTCTAATTTTACCATTAATTTTTTGAAAAATTGTAAAAAGAAAAGATTTAAACAACACTAACGGCGATGTAAATGTAACGGCATGTTTTTTTTTTTAAACAGAATGCTTTAATTGTGATGGGATGACAAATTAAATTGTTAAAATGTTCAAACAAATAGTTAGATGGCCAAATTGATACCCCATCAAAGTTAGGGTGTGCTAAATGAAATTTTGCCTAAAAAAAATAATAATGTTTGAAAAAGAAGAAAAACATTCGAAAAGTCAGCGAAAACTGCAAACAAGAACAACGCCTACGAAAAAATAATCATAGAGATAAATAATCACAAGAACTTATAAAAGATGTGTTTGTAGTTTATTAAAAACAAAAAAAATGAAAAAAAACGAAGAATAGCCGAATAGTAACAAAAACTACCAACAAAAACAACAACGACTATGAAAAAAATAATAATGAACAATAATTACATGATTTAATAATGAACTTAATTGGTAATATAATTTAATAATTAAAATTTAATAATTTAGAATATCAAAGTAATAAAAAAAATATCATTGATAATAATAAATTTATAAATTCTTATTCTATTACAAAAATTAATTCTAAACAATTTTTTTATTTATATTATGAAAAAAAACTCAACATTATGTATAGGTCATTTTCAAGAAAATGATTGATATATAAATCTTTATTTATATTTTTTGAACAACTATCGATCATTAAGAAGAATAATTATTACTAAAAAATAATAAAATTACGAAGAAGAACAACTGAAGAGTCAGTAAAAAATAGAAACTAAAATAATGCCTATAAAAAAAAATAATCACGGAGAAGAATAGTCACAACTGAAATATATTAGTTTTTTTCCCTCCCGATTTATTCGGGTTTCTCTCTCGGGTCTTTGAGTTTTCCTCCCTTCTAGGGTTTTGATTTTCTCCCTTTCGGGTTTCTCTCTCGTTCCATCCAGAGGTTTACGTCAAGGGGATCCTCTATCTCCATATCTGTTTCTTTTTTGTGCAGAGGGTCTATCGGTTTTGCTTAATAAAGCCAAAGTGGAGGGTCAGTTACATGATGTTAGGGTTTGTCCAAGAGCTCCGGATATCACACACCTATTCTTTGCTGATGACAGTATTTTTTTTGCTCGTGCAACAAGAGAAGAGGCTCGGTTGATTGCTTCTGTTCTGCAACAGTATGAGCTTGCCTCCGGACAGAAGGTGAACTTAGATAAGTCTGAAGTGTTTTTTAGCTGAAATACACCTGATCCGTTAATATCTCAAATCCAAGGGGACTTTTGAGAAATATTTGGGTTTACCGGCTATGGTGGGAAGATCAAAGAAAACTATCTTTGCTTGTGTGAGGGATAGACTTCTAGAGAGATTTCTTCCGGATGCTGGGAAAGAATTATTCATTAAGGCTGTGGCTCAAGCTGTACCTAATTATGTAAAGAGTTGTTTTCTCCTTCCCAGCTCTATTTGTGACGAGATGGAAATCTTGATTCGCAAGTATTGGTAGGGACAACGAGATGGGAAACGCAAGGTGCATTGGCTCGCTTGGGATAAACTTTGCCGAAAGAAAGCGGTGGGAGGATTGGGTTTCAGGTCATTGGATGCTTTTAACTAAGCTTTCCAAGCTAAACAAGGATCGCACCTGATTTCTAATAAGGAGAGTTTGTTGTCTCACATCCTGAAAGCCCGCTATTTCCCTCGCACCTCTTTCATACAAGCCAGCTTAGGATACAGTCCTAATTATGCGTGGAGGAGTATTTTGCAGGCGAGGCCTATTCTAGAGTAGGGAGTTCAATGGCTAGTGGGCGATGGTCAATCAATTAAAATTTGGGGTGATAAGTGGCTGCCACGAGAAGGGAATAGTCTTGTTCTTTCACCTGTCTCAGGATTGGATTCTACGGCAAATGTGAGTGCTCTTATCCAATCTGATTCTGCCGAATGGGATAATGCTTTGATTGACTCCATTTTCTCTCGTGAAGAAGCTCAGATTGTCAAGGGGATTCCACTTAGTGCCCGCAGCCCACCTGATAATCCCTATTGGTCTCTCACAGCTGGGGGGAACTTACACGGTCAAGAGTGGATATAATGTTAGTTTATCTATCTTACATCCCCAATATCTATCCTCAACTTCTTGGATACCTGGGGTCGATTCCGCCTGGTGGAAAAGTATATGGAAAATGAACATTCCTCCAAGATTCGGTCATTTGCCTGGCGTTTGTGCACAAACATCCTACCCGTTCGTGTTAATGTTGCTGGTAGACTACCTGTTGTAGATCTTGTTTGTCCCAGGTGTAATGCTTTCCCCGAATATGTGCTCCATTTGTTGTGTGATTGTACATGGGCAAGGGAGGTCTGGCAGCTCAGCTCTCTCCCAGTAGGAATATGTGATATTACAATCGATAATACTCACGATTGGTTACAATGAATTCGCAGCTCCCTTGGTGATGTGGTTTTGGCTCAGGTGCTTATTCACTGTTGGTTAATATGGCGAAGTCGAAACTTGCTTGTCTTTTAGAATGTTTATGACAGCCAAGTAAGGGTTGCCATGTCAGCCACTTCCTTTCTTTCTGAGTACTTGGAGGGTAATCATCGTGATCCTGCTGGTCCTCGCATACAACGCACAGATAGGTGGCAGCTTCCTCCTCAACGGGTGGTCAAGCTTAACTTAGATGTGGCAGTTTATGGTGATTGGAATGTTCTGGGTGCAATTCCTTGTAACTGGACGGGGAACATTCTTACAATGGTGATTAAGCGAATTCCGATGCCAATGGAACCAGCTGCGGGTGAAGCATATGCCGCATGCCTGGTGCTAGAGATGCAGATCGAGAAGCTAATCTTGGAGATGGATTCACAACTAGTTATCAATGGCCTCCATGCACACTCCCCTCCTAACAGCCCCCTGGGCCGAGTCATCGCGGATTTATCTTTCCTTGCTAAGTCTTTTTTTTTTTTTTTTATTCTAAATTTATTCCTAGATCGGGTAATATGGCTGCCCATAAACTTTGTCATTTGGATGCTTTTCCTGCGTTAGAACATACTTGGTTTTCTCAGTTTCCCACTACTATAGTGGACCAAATAGCTTTGGATGTAAATTTTATTCATTCTGAATAAAATTGTCGTGAGCTTTTGCCCTAAAAGAAAAATAGTGACAAGATCTCATGGTAGATGTGTTTTTGATTTATTATTAATAAGAACTATGGTGAATAAAAACCGAAGAACAGTTGAGCTGATAACAAAAACTAACAACTGTAAGTTTCCGTAATCTATATGACACTCATATACAAGATGAAATGCACAGCGGAAGCACGGAAACTCAACCAAGAACCAAGTGAAGCATGCATAAACCGTATAACAAAATTTACGTACCTTGTTCGGTTGAGGTCTTTCACCCAACTGTAGAGCCGAATCAGTTAGAGCCAGACAAAAGCCTCGCCCCTCTACGGT
>JAKUCV010006395.1:7703-59154 GCA_028386065.3 Turnera subulata
AGCACATCAAGTGGGAGTGCTCGAGGCTTGATTCGTGTGACGACTCGAAGCCGATCACGGTTCGTATGGATACCGTAGAGGAGCAGGGCCTTTTCTTGCTCTTACTGATTCTACACAACTATTAGGTGAAAGACCCTAATCTTACAGGTACGCAAAATTTTGTTATACGGTTTACTAGCTTCACATGTGTTCTTGGTTGTTTCCCTTGTCTTCCGCTGCATCTTTTTGCTTATATATGAATGTCATATAGCTTAGGGAAACCTACAGGGTGCGTAACACCTTCCCATCTATAACGAACCCCCGATCCCATAACTTTGGCTCGCCATGACCATGTGGCTTAAAGGAGTCATATCAAGGTTTTTTCCCAAGCTTTGTCCGTGATAAAACTCGGGTGGTGACTCCAAGATTATGGGATTGACCCGAAGAAGAAGGTGAAAGGATTAGGTGAATAGGCCCAAGTGATTTTGGGTCGGGTATTCATAGTTTGACGACTCCACTGGGGAAGTAGTGGGTTCAAGAGACTGTGTGCCTTTTTACTTGTCATCATAAGTGCCCTGTATACATAACAATTGATGTGAAGCCTTTACCTTAAGAGGGCGAGGAAATCTAAATCCGCTACATGCTTTCCCTTAAGCGATAATGGTTTGAGTGAACCCGTTTCTCGATGCTTAGTAATGATGAGGATTAATTGGCCTTGGACCTCACGCTATATCCTTTATCACATGTGAGTGGGTCAGCCTATTCCCTAGCGCCAATCTTTTGGCCCCCAACCAGCTGCATACCCTGAGCATCTCATGCATTGTGGATCAATAAGTGATACGTGCCTTCGTGTAAAATGTGCAATGTGGTGTATGTGTGTTGTATCTTGTTATTTTGGGATTCGAATTTGTGCATACGTGGGATCTTGTGGAAAAAGGAAAGTGGAATAGTCATCCATGGCAATTAAGGGAGGGAACATTCCATATCTTTGAATAATGATCCACCAAAGTTCAGAGGAGATTCGTTTTGATGATTCGAGTAGGTGCCAAATTACCCCAAGAATTTAAAGAGTTAAGACTGCATAACACATGTCATTTTGCATTAGGTTTTAAAAGAAAAAAGTAGTATGCCGAATCGGGAGTCAATCCATGTTCTACCTTTTTCATCAGAACCATTTGTTACCAACCTTTTTTTAAAAACCCACCTGAGCAAGGCACTGAAACCCAACTCCCCACTTTGACAGTCAAGAGTAACCATGAGCAATGAGCATGCTAACCAGTCAGAGGGTGCTACCGGCACAAGAACGAGCCTAAGGGGAGAACCCACGGAGGATGACTTCCCAATTTACGAAGATCAGAGTCTCCAAAAAGAAAAAGAGCTGATATCAACACTCCTTACTTTGATGGGTCAATTAGAGGAGACGATCCTCCGTGGGGTCCTGCTCGGCCAACCATTTGCCCAAGTAGCCATGAAGCAATTCCGAGATGCCATGGGACAGTATGCCCTTGTTGAAGATGTGATGAAATGGTGTTTGGGGAGACTCGGGGCACGCTCATATTCATGGAAATCCTTGCTTGAAATAATTGTCGTTGGTAAACACAACAAAGAGAAGTAGGTGTTTTGGAAGACTTTGTGCAAACCTTTCAAACCTAATACCTGACTTATCCCAGTACTTATGACACACGATTTGGCGGTTTTTTTTTAATTTTCATACATAATTGCATTTCGAGGGCAGGAGAAATAAATAAATATGCATTCATGAAAAGTAATCCCATCCAAATAATTGAAGTCGAGAACTTAGGACATGTGCATGCATACAAGAGAAAGTCCATCAAAGTACAAGCATCTAGATGATAGGACATACATGCATCGATCAAGACCGTCTCTTCTTACTCTGGCTTTGGCAAACCGGCCTAGTGCGCTCCTGTATGGTATCCTCAGAATCACCTGAAGTAGGATCAGTAGGGTGAGGGATCGGCCGATAGTCAAAAGGTGGTACCGAAGGGCCAGGAGGACGGAGCCCAGGAGGACAGGGATCTCTGGATAATGGCACGGGGCGAGCACATCCTCGCTCTCTCGCACAAGAAGTTAACTCCCGTATCCGGATGGCTTGGGCCGTCAGGGTTGCCTCGGCCCATCCAAGCAGTGTCCAAAGTTGAGAAACCTCGGTGGCCAGAACCTATTCATACAAAGAAGGTTAATCAAGCTGCAAAGGAGAAGATATTTGAGATAATGATAAAGATGGTATCATGGTAATATCCGCCGAGAATGATGGAAAATCGGGGGGGAGGTCTTCAGAAAAGGGTACCCGACGGTGCCTATATGAGTCATTAAAGGTCTCGTAGTCAGCCTCGCATGCTGGGAGGACGGGACCAGATGAAGAAGTTGCCCCAGCGCCCTTCCTCCTCCGGGAGGCGGAGCTCTGACGAGAAGGACTAGTATTGGCCACTGACCCACCTGTCTTGGGGGCAGTCAAGGGGGGCATCAGAAACTCACTGACGAAGGATGAGTAGTCGCCTAGTAAGGTCAAGTCATCAGCATGCCAATCCAAACTATCGCCTTCAGGGGCCTCACCTCGCTCATTGATGTCTCGCATGGAGATCGGAGGGTCTCGTGGTATGCATGGGAGATCTATGGTCTGCGCACATACACGATCCTCGAGGTACCACACCCTCATATCAGGGTACCCTATCAAGCATCGGCAGTGATCCATCACTAGAGTCATAGAATCAATCCTGTCCAAAATATCCTGGAAAGCCGCGAAAGGAGAACACTGGATCTGCCAATAAGTGTTCGGTGAGACAATGCTAAGGAAAAAGTTTTCCAGGAAACAAGAGATGAAGGAGAAGAGATACCTTGCTCGACATGGCAACCTGATCTATGTAGTGACGGGCCCATACTCGGTCATGGGCATTGCTCCTAGTCCCACGACTCAGGGAGCCCCAACGGAGAGAAACTGGCCATGACTTCTCATCAGCCGGCAGCTTCGGAGCAGACAACCCAAGATACTCTTGACCCCACACTTGCCAAGATTACCCGAATGAAGAAGGAGACAGAGGGGCAGGCAAATGTGATAAGAAGGGACAAGGACAAAGGACAGACCTCCCAAATCCAAGCTGAACCATAGAAGTACTTGGCAGCAACCCGGGAAAAGTTGCACATCTCCCGGTAGGCGTTCGTGAAACCCGCTGAGGCCCAATCAATCCGCGGTCCGTCCAGGTGGACAAGCTGTTAGTGTAATATGCCCAAAAGCCAATCAATGGATGATTGCTTGTAGTCATGTATACACATTAAGGTTATTCCAATAAATATCATTTATGAGATAAACGCTTGCACATATTTATAACCCTAGAATATTTTATATTCTAAAATGTCCCTAGTCGATTATTATTATGGATGGGTTGTAATGATAAATTAAGACTAGCGTATGTTGAGAATTTATATGTGATATGAATTCTACGTACGGGTACTAGTTAGAGAACTTGTGGACTGGACCGACCCATATAAGAATGCTACATGGAACGTTATATGATTGTCATTAGTGGTTCTTATATGTATTGTCCTTTGACCTGAGATCATCAAGGTTCCCAACATATGAGTTATATACTTTGATATTATTCCTAGTCATCCGTAACTGGGTGGACTTATGGGTAATCATTGGGTATATCATAAATGTGTAGTGGGTTTTGTATGATCCAGAGGGGATTCGTCCAACCCATATAACGGGTATATTATCAGATGGTTTCTTGATAGAGTTGAACCGGAAATGCATGGTCATGCTCAGATTATGATATGGTGATATCATAGGTATCCGTTTTACGCAGTTAACTCGAGGATCAAGAAACCGAGATTGAACATATGCGAGATTGACATATTCCATGTCTCGTGTTTAATCTTGATAATGGGATGAAAGGACGATGACATGTTTGCGAGGCATATGAATCAGTACTGATCTTGTCGTTCGGGTAGCAATGATGTGTTGCTAGACGCCGCTCTTTGCTTATAATTGTAAATGAGTTTACAATTATTGCCGAACGTTACAAGTGCCTACAGGGTCACACACTTAGAGCCGGTGATTCGAGCTGGTAGTTGAACCATGGTTGGAACGTAGTTGGACCGTGGTTGGACCAGGGTCGTTTTGGGCTGGTTTGGTTCACTAAATGTCTGACTTATTGAACCATAATCAGTGCATGGTGATGTGTAATCCCATTAAGACATTAGTGGAGACATCATTAGCTAAAAGCTAATCATGTTGGCCAAAGGTGTTGGCCACTTTGTCCCTTGCTTTTGTGAGTGGGATTAGACTAAGCATAATCTGATTATGCCTTGGGTCTTCATCACTTTGAGTCTAAAAATTTTCAGAGGATAGAGCTTGAGAGAGTCTTGAGTGTTCTTGAGTTTTCAGACTACACACCTTCTTTGAGAAAGAAGAAAATACCACAAACTCTAGCTTCCGAAAACTTGCAGCTAGCACATCAGTTCGGGGGTGCTCGGGTTGGTAATCGTGTGACGATTCCAACTAGTTATCACGGTTCGTGTGGATACCATAGAGGGGCGGGATTGCTATCCAGCTCTTGCTGATTCGGATCATCAGTTGAGTGAAAGACCTCAACCGAACCAGGTATGTTTTTCTATAACTCGGTTTACTCTGTTTCACATGGATCCTCCTTGAGTACCGGGATTTCCGCTGCGCATTTAGTTGCATTTGATTGTCAAATTGCATGACCCGGTTACTTACAGTGGTAGCGGAGCCTCTTGTGTAACTGCCCTGTTTACCTTGAAGAGGTAAAGAAGCAGAAGGGAAGTAAGACTTCCGCTTCAGGTATTTTCGTTATAGAAGCTAATATCTCTATCTCAGCATCATGGGTATTAGATACCGGATGTGGTTCTCACATTTGTGTAAATGTGAAGGAACTGAGAAAGAATAGGAGATTGGCAAAGGGTAAGATAGACCTACGTGTCGGAAATGGAGCAAGAGTTGCCACATTAGCCGTAGGAATTTACTATCTTACCTTACGGAGTGGTTTGGTTTTAGAACTAGACAATTGTTATTATGTACCAACCATAAGCACGAATTTGATTTTTGTTCCTTGTCTTGACAAGAAAGGCTTTTCATTTGTAATAAAGGAAAATTGTTGTTCTATTTATTTCAATGATGTTTATTATGGTGGTGCATTTTTAAGCAATGGTTTGTATGTTCTTAACCTAGAAACCGCAATCTATAACGTTAATATGAAGAAGGTTAGAATGAACGATTCTAATGAAACCTATCTTTGGCATTGTCGATTGGGCCATATAAACGAGACTCGTATATCTAAACTCCATGAAGATGGACTTTTAGACTCATTTGATTTTGAATCATTTGAGACATGTGAGTCATGTTTGTTAGGCAAGATGACGAAGGCTCCTTTTACCGGTAAAGGTGAAAGAGCTTTGGACATGTTAGGTCTTATACATAGTGATGTATGCGGACCTATGTCGACACAAGCTAGAGGTGGATTTCAATACTTCATTACATTTACTGATGATTTCAGTAGATATGGCTATGTGTATCTAATGAAACACAAGTCAGAATCCTTTGAAAAGTTCAAAGAATTCAAGGATGAAGTACAGAATCAACTCGGCAACAACATTAAAATGCTTCGATCAGATCGAGGAGGTGAATACTTAGGCCGAGAATTTCTTGATCATCTAAAGGAGTGTGGTATAGTATCACAGCTCACTCCACCGGGTATGCCTCAATGGAATGGTGTATCCGAAAGGAGGAATAGAACCTTGTTAGACATGGTTCGTTCGATGATGAGTCAAGCTGACCTTCCTTCTTCTTTTTGGGGACATGCATTATTGAGTGCTGCATTTACACTTAACCGTGTTCCATCTAAATCCATCGAAAAGACACCATATGAGATATGGACTTGGAGGCGTCCCAATTTGTCTTTTATGAGAATTTGGGGTTGTGAGGCTTACGTGAGACATGAAGCATCAGATAAACTCAGCCCTAAATCCTACAAGTGCCTCTCTGTAGGATACCCTAAGGAAACTAAAGGGTATTATTTCTACAATCCCACCGAGAACAAAGTGTTTGTTGCTCGGACTGCTATTTTTCTAGAAAGAGAATTTATTTCTAGAAGAATCAGTGGGAGGAAAATAGAACTCGAAGAAGTTCGAGATAATGAGGCAAAGATGGAACAAGGACAGGAACCACAAGGTGTAGTGGATGAGAATCCTGTGCCTGTAACACATGGACCGCGTAGGTCGGATAGGACTCGGTACAAGCCTGAGAGATATGGATTTCTCATGACTCATACTGGAGACGTGATGCTCATAGATGAGGATGAGCCCACTTCCTATCAGCAGGCCATTACGGGTCCGGACTCTAAGAAGTGGCTAGAAGCCATGAATTCGGAAATGGTATCCATGTATCAAAACAAGGTATGGACCTTGGTTGATCCACCTGAAGGGGTAAAACCCATAGGGTGCAACTGGGTCTTTAAGAAAAGACCAACATGGATGGTAATGTGATTACCTATAAAGGGCGATTGGTTGCGAAAGGTTTCAAGCAAATTCATGGTATTGACTATGATAAAACTTTCTCGCCAGTTGCCATGGTTAAATCCATCCGGATACTATTGGCTATAGCGGCATACTATGATTATGAGATATGGCAATTGGATGTCAAAACCGCTTTCCTTAATGGAAATCTTTTACAGGATGTGTACATGACACAACCTGAAGGTTTTGTCGATCTAGAGAATGCCAATATGGTATGCAAGTTGCAGAGATGCATTTATGGATTGAAGCAAGCTTCTAAGAGTTGGAATCTTCATTTTAATGATGTGATCAAAGAGTTTGGTTTCATTAAGAACGAAGATGAACCATGTGTTTACAAGAAGGTTAGTGGGAGCATTATTGTTTTCTTGTTGTTGTATGTTGACGACATCCTACTCATTAGGAATGACATTCCGACACTACAATCTGTAAAGGCTTGGTTAGGGAAGAATTTCTCAATGAAGGACATAGGAGAAGCTGCCTATGTGTTACGTATAAAGATCTATAGAGATAGATCCAAAAGGCTTCTTGGGCTAAGTCAGAGTACGTATATTGACAAGGTGCTAAAGAGGTTTAGCATGCAAGATTCCAAGAACGGATTCTTGACTATGTCCCATGGCGTATCTCTCTCTAAGAATCAATGTCCTAGTACATCGAAGGAGAGAGAGCGGATGAGTAAGATCCCTTATGCTTCGGCAATAGGATTTATCATGTATGCCATGCTATGTACTCGACCGGATGTCGCTTATGCTTTGAGTGTCATAAGCAGATACCAATATGATCCCGGTGAGAGTCACTGGATAGCGGTTAAGAACATCTTTAAGTACTTGAGAAGGACTAAGGATGCATTCCTGGTTTACGGAAGCGTGAATGAGCTTGTTGTCAAGTGTTACACAGATGCTAGCTTCCAAACCGATAGGGATGATTTTAGATCGCAGTCAGGTTATGTGTTTTTGTCTTGGAGGTGGTACTGTATGCTGGAAGAGTTCCAAGCAGGGAACAGTTACCGACTCTACAACTGTGGCTGTGCAAAGTTCCTTACGAGAACAATGTAACAGACCCGTTGACTAAGTCTCTCACACAGCGGAAGCATGATGGTCATGTTGTATTCATTGGTATTAGAAACATGTATGATTGGCTGTATTCAATGGTATTAGAAACATGTATGATTGGCTTTAATGCAAGTGGGAGATTGTTAGTGTAATATGCCCAAAAGTCAATCAATGGATGATTGCTTGTAGTCATGTATACACATTAAGGTTATTCCAATAAATATCGTTTATGAGATAAACGCTTGCACATATTTATAACCCTAGAATATTTTATATTCTTAAATGTCCCTGGTCGATTATTATTATGGATGGGTTGTAATAATAAATTAAGACTAGCGTATGTTGAGAATTTATATGTGATATGAATTCTACACACGGGTACAAGTTAGAGAACTTGTGGACTGGACCGACCCACATAAGAACGCTACATGGAACGTTATATGATTGTCATTAGTGGTTCTTATATGTATTGTCCTTTGACTTGAGATCATCAAGGTTCCCAACATATGAGTTATATACTTTGATATTATTCCTAGTCATCCGTAACTGGGTGGACTTAAGGGTAATCATTGGGTATATCATAAATGTGTAGTGGGTTTTGTATGATCCAGAGAGATTCGTCCAACCCATATAACGGGTATATTGTCGGATGGTTTCTTGATAGAGTTGAACCGGAAATGCATGGCCATGCTCGGATTATGATATGGTGATATCATAGGTATCCGTTTTATGCGGTTAACTCGAGGATCAAGAAACCGAGATTGAACATATGCGAGATTGACATATTCCATGTCTCGTGTTTAATCTTGATAATGGGATGAAAGGACGATGACATGTTTGCGAGGCATATGAATCAGTACTGATCTTGTCGTTCGGGTAGCAATGATGTGTTGCTAGACGCCGCTCTTTGCTTATAATTGCAAATGAGTTTACAATTATTGCCAGACGTTACAAGTGCCTACTGGGTCACACACTTAGAGCCATTGATTCGAGCTGGTGGTTGAACCATGGTTGGAACGTGGTTGGACCGTGGTTGGACTAGGGTCGTTTTGGGCTGGTTTGGTTCACTAAATGTCTGACTTATTGAACCATAATCAGTGCATGGTGATGTGTAATCCCATTAAGACATTAGTGGAGACATCATTAGCTAAAAGCTAATCATGTTGGCCAAAGGTGTTGGCCACTTTGTCCCTTGCTTTTGTGAGTGGGATTAGACTAAGCATATTCTGATTATGCCTTGGGTCTTCATCACTTTGAGTCTAAAAATTTTTAGAGGATAGAGCTTGAGAGAGTCTTGAGTGTTCTTGAGTTTTCAGACTACACACCTTCTTTGAGAAAGAAGAAAATACCACAAACTCTAGCTTCCGAAAACCTGCTGCTAGCACATCAGTTCGGGGGTGCGCGGGTTGGTAATCGTGTGACGATTCCAACTAGTTATCACGGTTCGTGTGGATAGCGTAGAGGGGCAGGATTGCTGTCCAGCTCTTGCTGATTCAGATCATCAGTTGAGTGAAAGACCTCAACCGAACCAGGTATGTTTTTCTATAACTCGGTTTACTCTGTTTCACATGGATCCTCCATGAGTACCGGGATTTTCGCTGCGCATTTAGTTGCATTTGATTGTCAAATTGCATGACCCGGTTACTTACACAAGCGACGCCAGTAAATCACACCGAACCCAATCACCACCGGAAGCAAAGAGGGTTCTACTCATGCTCGGTAATATCAAGCCCCGGGCTCTCTCCTCAACCGTCCCCAAATATCGAGGATCTAACAAGGCATTTTGCAGCCATGTAGGAGGTACCTCACATATGCGGACCCAGTCAGGAACAAGCCCCACCAACTCTTAAAAGCGATCAATGCCTAACTGCTGATCAAAGACAACTGAATCACCTTGGAATACCAGCCCAGTAATGTGGGTAAAATCCGAAGGGGTCATTGTCATCTCACCGCTGGCAAAATGGAAGGTATTGGTGGTATCCCACCACCTCTCGCCTAGGGCCGATACAGCTTGTAGGTCAACCCGATCCCCTCGGAAAGTGCGAAAGAACTTCCACAACCCGACCCTCTCAATGATCTCTCGGACAGGCCTGTCCTTCCTCACATGCTCAAGGATGAGATAGCGGGCATTAGGCCCGGCATGATTTCGCTGCCTATCCTTCGAGTCCTGTGCAGATATGCCAAAAGAAGTCAATACTCACGCCAACCCAGGTACACCAAGATCAAGCCAAAACCATACACATCAAGACATGCATCATAAGGGTAGGATTGCACGTTTACATCATGCGTACCAACATTATATCACAGTTTTATTTACGGGTCAAAACAGAAGAAAATTACAAAAATCCACCCTGGCAAAGTTCGAAATTGGCCAAAATTAGGACAAGCCCATTAATACCCAGTCATCCAACATTAATTCCACGTATTCGCCATATCAAAGCAATGTCAGAACCACCCAAAATCTCTAAAATTTGCCAAGAACCCCGAACCCCCAATTTGGGCAAAACTTCAATTCGTAATTTCTTGTGTTTAATCCATGAAATAAATGTAGGGGCGAACATCATAGACATCTCAGGGACATTCTCAAGCATTCAAACACACCATGCATTGCATAAATTTAAATTCTAAAGGTATGAGGGCATAAATTCGAAAAATCAATCAAAACTCAAATTCAAGGAGTTTGGGTTTAGGAATCACTTACCTAGACTTTGTGGAGTTGGGAGGAGATGTGCCTACTTGGAGATTTCAACAAAAGGCGTGGATTCTCCTCTGGGTCGGATTTGGGCCGATACTTCCTCATGGTTTCCTCTCGCGACTTAGAAAGATTGGATGATGATGACACCATGGATGAGAATTGGGGAGAGTTAGGGTGTGTTGAGAATGAAGAGAAATTGTTCGGGGTTTGAATGGAGAATGAGGGGAGAGAAGGGAAAGGGCTTTTAAACCCGAAAACAAGGCCGGCGGACATCACGAGAAGACCGCCAAGCTCTGGCGATCATCCCCACGTGACCGCCAGGCGCTGGCGGGCCTCCTCGTATGACCGCCACCTCTGTTCTGGGTCCTGCCTCGATTTTTTGCAGGCCCCGTGCCCTGAAATGGCCTTTCTATTGAGATAAAGCCCTGTATGCATATTTTTAAGTCCCGAATAATGAGATACATTGTTTGAATTAATCATTTTTTATATTCTTTATCCCGATTCCCTGAAAATCCTGAATCAAGAGCACGGCTCCCATTGGCTTTGAAAAGCTGGTACTAAGGGCTCACTAGGACCTCATACTTGGGGCATCACACCCCACTTTTTTTTATTTGTATAAACCCAAGGGGCACAAGATTGGGTCCAGTAAGCAAGGGCGTGGGACCCAGACAACCCGACCATAAGAAAACATCCTTCTTAATATCGTACGACTGCGAGGTGACTAGAAACACTAGGGTAATTTTATAAACATGTTCAACCCTAAACCAAAAACGAGAGAATACCTAGAGAGGAGTGAACCCAGAGCCGTGTACCCGGTACATGCAAAATTGAGAGGTGAGGAGAAACAAACATGAGAGGATGCAAAACCAAAGTCGTGTACCCGATACACGTAAAATCAAACCTCGAGATAAGACGATTCCCGACAACCAATCCACGAAGTGGAGATGTAGGGGCATGTAATGCCCGAGACATAGACAGCATAGCCACACGAAGCGACATCTTAGATGACGGTAGAGGCACAAGAAGCCTAGAGACTAGATAGCCAAGCCGTGAGACGGCACTTTTGACAAAATCAGATGGCGAAGCCATTCGGGTTGAGATGATTCCAGAGACTTGGGATGAGATGATTCCCAAGTCAAAACCCAGCTGACAAAGATGGGAGTATTCCTTGTTGATAGATGGGATGATTCTATCGTCTTGGGATGAGATGATTCCCAAGACAAAACCCAGCTGACAAGGATGGGAGTATTCCTTGTTGATAGAAGAGATGATTCTATCGTCTTGGGAAGAGAAGATTCCCAAGACAAAACCCAGCTGACAAGGATGGGAGTATTCCTTATTGATAGATGAGATGATTCTATCGGCTTGGGATGAGATGATTCCCAAGACAAAACCCAGCTGACAAGGATGGGAGTATTCCTTGTTTTGATTCTATCGTCTTGGGATGAGATGATTCCCAAGACAAAACCCAGCTGACAAGGATGGGAGTATTCCTTGTTGATAGATGAGATGATTCTATCGTCTTGGGATGAGTTGATTCCCAAGACAAAACCCAGCTGACAAGGATGGGAGTATTCCTTGTTGATAGATGAGATGATTCTATCGTCTTGGGAAGAGATGATTCCCAAGACAAAACCCAGCTGACAAGGATGGGAGTATTCCTTGTTATGATTCTATTGTCTTGGGATGAGATGATTCCCAAGACAAAACCCAGCTGACAAGGATGGGAGTATTCCTTGTTGATAGATGAGATGAGTCTATCGTCAAAACCTAGCTAACAAGGATGGGAGTATTCCTTGTTAACAACCTAGTTTTATCACCTCGGGATGAGATGATTCCTGAGACCTGGGATGAGATGATTCCCAGAATCCGAGGGTCCGTCCCTCAAAGCTCCAGGATGAGATGATTCCTGGAGAGGAGCGTAGCATGCTCCCAAGAATGACACGCGCCACACACTCATCATTCAAATTTGGTGGTTCCTGTCTTATGTTGTTTCGTCCTTAGTTAAGGACTCATCAACGAGGGGCATCTGTGAACACCCAAATTTGACCCACGAATATTTTACTAAAACTAAATTCCAAAAAATGTCTAACTTGAGGTTAGTGAGAAGATCTGATTTTGAGTTAAGATATAATAAGAATTTAATTTAGTAGGATTAATATATTTTGATAATCCAAACCTTTGTGCATCTAAACCTTGAGATTAATAAGATGATTTAATCTTAGGATAAAACATATAATAAGGTTTATTCATATTAAAATACATTTCATTGTACTACTTGGGCTCTTTCAGTTGTTTTAACCCAATTATATTGAGTTGATATATTTTTGGGTTAGGAATGGGTTTAAGGATCCAAGTAAATAGATTCTCCAGAGTTTATATAGCCCATTAACACATTTCTTGCAGGACAATTTTAGCTCTGATTTTCCACGAAAATCAGAGCTAAATCATCATTTATGTAGAAATGTTGTTTTTGGTAAGATTTAGTATGAAATAGGCATTAAGGTGTAATCAATTTGTTATGGAATGATTTAGGGGGAGTAATGATCAAGTAATTGAGTGATTATGGGTTAATTACGCGGTAGGATCAAATCAGGGCTGAATTATGGGGATTGGAGGCCGAAAAAGGAAAGAACGGATGACAAGCGGGGTGACCGGCAGCGGCGGTCATAGGTACCCAGATTCTCCTTTTTTGCCGATTTTGTTCCTAATTCGATCCTACGTGGTTTTGGACCAGATTTTCGGGCATAATCTTCACCATTAAGTAGGTCCACGCCCCTAGACTTTCCAGAACACTATAAATAGGACCCCTCACAAACATTCTAGGGGATCACACATTTTTCTTACACACACACCTATAAGCCTTGTGTGCTTGGAGAAACCCTACTTCTCCAAGCCTAGAAATACATTCTTTAGGCAAAAACTCTGGAGGATTTTCGTGGGAGACATTAGCAGTGGTTCAACAAGGAGAGGTCAAGAAGAGGATCAACCATAGAGCTTAGAAGCGGCAAGAAGGTGGGTGTAGAACTCAACCCATTGCAAGGAGCTAGAGGAGGGCTACAATAGGTAACACTAAACCCTCTCCTTTGATTGATCTTTGTTGATTGCATGCTGATGCTTTTAATGATGTAAGTGGCCGATTTGTGCCATGTTTAGAACTACGTGGCTTTGACCCTGATCACTCGGGTACGTAGGTAATCTCGGTCTTACAACGGGATGCAAGCCAATTCTTCTTCTTCTCCCCTTCTCTTTAGTTTCCACACCCCCACACTTGCATTTCATAATTGTACACTGTCTACCAAACATGGATGGGTGCCTAACACCTTCTCATCTATGACGAACCCCCGATCCCATAACTTTGGTTCGCCATGACCATGTAGCCTAAAGGAGTCATATCAAGGTTTTTTCCCAAGTTTTGTCCTTAATAAAACTCGGGAGGCAACTCCAAGATTATGGAATTGACCCGAAGAAGAAGGTGAAAGGATTAGGTGAATAGGCCCAAGTAATTTTGGGTCGGGTATTCACAATTGGATGTTTTCCAGAACCTTTGGTCGCGTGGTTCCTTGGAATTTTGATGCTTTTATCGGATTAGGCCTCGATCCTCTTTTACTTTTTGGAGTTTTTGAAATCCTTGTCAGCATTGTCATTCCCCTTATTAGTATTAGTCCTCAGATTAACCATTACAGATTTTTAAGGAGTTTGTTCGACCCACCATATCCACACATGTTATCCATGCATAAAGATACTTGCCAAGATAGTCATCAGTATAAGAAAAAAAAGAGTGCCTTTTATTTATTGAAAGGAAAATAACAAAACAACTTGCCCTCATCGACCTCCCCCCCCCCCCCCCCCCCCCCCCCCCCCCCTCCTTTCTAGGCACTCAGCATAAACTACTACAGGGGTCTCTAAGAAACCTCCGTTTCTTCAAAAAGGGTCTCACAGCCAAAGTCTTCATCCTCTTCATTCTCAGCCTCTTCCTTTTCCCCTACCTCTTCTTACTCCTCCGGATAACAGTCAAAGAACAGCTCAAACCCTGACTTCCTGATCTTCGTGATAGTGCACACCCATGGTTTCGGGAACCCACAAAAAGGATAAAGAGACATGACAAGTCCCATTCTTGCTTCTTCTTTCGAGCCAATGCCCTTGCTTGGTCCTTTTCCTTCTGTTTCTCAATCTCTGCCTCAGTTGGGATATATCCCAGACCAAAAGGTGGTTTAGTGGTATGAACCCGAGGAACTTCTAATATCCCTTGTTGTTTCTTCCCTAGCCCCATGATTGGGAAATACTTCATCTTTTCCATGATCCCTATGACTGCCATGTTACCAAATGGGACGTAATAAGGTGGTTTGCAAACCAGCTTATCTGTCATTATAGTACCGACGGACTCAAAGACAAAACCCGACAGAGATACTTCCTTGTCTCCTTCAATTCCAAATACTGGCTAATATTCTTCTCGGTTGTCTCCCCCTTGATGGTGACTATCCCTCCTTGATAGGGAAATCGCAGCATCTGATGCAATGTGGATGCTACTGCTCGGGCTTGGTGCAACCATGGTCTCCCAAGAAGTTAAAGCTGGATGTGATGTCCAACACTTGCCTACCCATGTCAACGAATCAGGAAATTGAATAAAAATTTCCAGAAAAGTCCTAGAGCTTTTCTAGGATGACTAGAAGGCTCCAAAGAGTCAACAAGGAAGGAGTTTAAGGTGGTTACTGAGAGAAGTGGTAAAAGAGCTAATTTTGCTGCAAAAACGAAAGCATTATCCAAAGGTGGTTAAGATGACTTGGACATTTACTAAATTTGGCGGAAAACTTCTGGCCGCACATTGCCCCTTCCCACCGCTATAAATACAAGACCTTCCAAGCTCCAAAGAATGAAGGAAGATTCGGCATTTAGCTCTAGTTTACATTGCAACATTTATTTTTCTTTGTAAAACACTTAGCAATTTTAGTTCTAGCTTTTGGGCGGTTTCGGCTTGGAAGAGTTCATCATTTGTTCAAGGTTTTTCTACTTCACTTGTAATCCATTTCTTTATCCTTATTAGGATGATTTCTTTTATTGTTGTTATTTCCTTTAAAGCTATGTCTTGCTAATTTTGCAATCTAGGATGAAGGATCGAACTTGTTAATTATTTCCATGCATATTTAATAAAGTATTATTTTCTGAATTTATTCTCCTTTAATTCAGTTTATGAATCTTCACTATGTTAATTGACTGACTATCCTTTAGCATAAATCAATAATAGGAGAATGTTAAGTGACAGCGTCATTCACCTATAGAAAATCATAAACCGGGCTTTAAAAACCGACCTCGAGGGAGCCAGACCTTTTATTGGAGATTAAGTAGGTAAATTGCCTAATGTTCTTAGTTTATTTTAACACTGGCAAATGGATAGTGGAAATAAATTAGGAAGAGATTTTACGGCACTACGAGAGTAGGCTATCGGTCTAATTTAGATTTACCATTTCTTTTAAAGGAGTTTATTTTCAGATTTAATTCACAGATTTTACATAGGCTAGCCATGTGGTGACAGAACATAGTTTGCTTATGCGGAGCTTAATTGTATGGAAGTTTTGTCAAGGAATTTCCCGAGGTCCTACATGTTTGTTATTATTGATATTTAGTTTAATATTCACCATTGCTAGCTTATCTATTTACATCACTCAATTCCTCTTCGAGGCCTAAATTCTAGATAATCACAAATCACTCTGTTAGTAGTACTTAGTAAAGATGTGAGACGAGTTTGATACTACAACACCATGTATACTTGTAAGAGGCTATCTAAGGATCTCTCTTGAACTTGAGAATATAAATGTCTCAATTTAAGAGTCTTTCCTCCTCCTTGGATGTTTAGATACTTATAGAACTTAAGAGAGGATAGGATGGATGATCCTTCATTTGAATTTAAAACTAAAATCTAATTTATCCAAATTCAAAGACAAACCCTTTGAATTTAAATACAAAAATAAATATCTGAAAAAATCATCCTAACCTAACTTGAATTCAAATGAAATCTTTCAAATATTTTGAAAGAGAATTTTGGATAATAGGATTTTGAATTCAACACAATTGGAACAGCTCCGCACAGGCAGGTTGCGCAAATTTGGATAATTCTTTCAATTATCTTCTAATCCACCCAAGTGATTTGAACAGCTTATCCTTACCCTCCAGAAATTATCTACATCTTCAAATTCAAACCTGTAAACATAAAAAACTAAAGGAAGGGATTATCAAATCTAAAATAAATGAAAAACTAAATAAATTAATAACAAAACAATAAATCAAAGCCCAAAACAAAGAATTTAAATACCCAAAATATGTATATAAATCATCCACATCAACGCCCCCAAACTTAAATTTTTTCTTGTCCCTAAGCAAAATCAGTTAAAAATAAGGCAAGGGTGAAAAACTACACTTCTTAAATCAGCTGAAATTGAAAATAGAAATGCACAGGATTGCTGCATAAATTATAAAAGGGATGTCAAGCCAACCTATTCCTCAAAAAAAATACCAAAAACAAATCAATCCCAAATTGAACAAAACATAACCAGATAGATCATATTCCGCCTAATAACACATGCATAAATTATTTTAACGCATAAAAAAAATCAAACCTCATGAGTAGAATCACTTTTTCAGTTTCCACTAATAAATAGGACACTTTCAAATTAGATAAAAAAGACTTGTGCATGGTTGTAATGGGGCTAGGTTAAAGCTAAAAAGGAAAAAGAATAAAAAGGATAAACAAAAATGTCCTCAAGAAAAATTCATCATGTCAGTCAAAATACAAACAAACTTCATGGAACGGCTCAAACTGTATAAGGAGGTTGTGCTCTGATTATTGGAATTGAATGCGTAGGGAAGTTATGCTGAGGTTTTCTTTCTTTCTTTGTGAAAACCCCATTTGTGGGTGGTTTTTATTTGTGTGAACACCCAAATTTGACCCATGAATATTTTGTTGATTTAGGCTCTTTTTTATATTTTACCTGATGATTGTTGAGATGATTTAATCCTGAGTTAAAATATATTTAGAAGTCTGATTTAATAGAATATGGGCATTTTATTTGTGTTTTCTTTTTATTTGTTTTAGCCTATTATTATTGAGATGATTTAATTTTGGATTAAAAATAAATTTAAAGTCTGGACCAATAAGAAATGGAACCTCCAGTAATAGAAGTCCATATTAACACAATACCTGCAGCTAAATTTTAATTCTAATTTTTTCCTGTTTTGTGTTTTTTGGTAAATGGAGTAGAAAAGAGGTAAATTTGATGTGCTGGTTGATAAATAAGAAAAGTAAGGATTTGGAATACAAGTTAGGAGTGTTTCTAGGTCAGGAAATATTCTAGAGGGCGTGAAAAGCAAATAAAAGCCGTATTAAAGAGGAAAAGTGCAAAAAAAGGAAAAGAACAAGAACAATACCCGGGCTCGGGCAGTCATGGGAACATGACTCCCAACACCTGGCGGACATCACGGCATGGCCATCGGGGTTGGGCGGTCATTCGAGTCTATTTCGGGAATTTTTCTCTTTTTTCCTTTTTTCTTGATCCTAGCTCTTAACCGCCTGATCTAGGGTTCAATCTCGATCCTAGGATGAATAAGACAACCCCTGATGACCTGAACACTATAAATAGACCCCCTTACACACAAATAAGACACACATTAGAAATATTTTCTACATACTATAAGCATAGAATGGTTGGAGAAATCCTAGTTCTCTAAGCCTATGAATCTTTAGAGGAGCTGTTATTCTGGAAAAATCTCGTGGAGAAGAGTAGCAAGGAGTTGGCAGTGAGAGGAGATCAAGAGAAAAGTAAGAAGAAGGCGGCCAAAGGAAATTCCGGTGATGATCCCGAGTAGAAATCCTTGTTGCGCACAGTCTTAGTAAATCGTCGATAACTCCAGCTGTAGACGTCGGATTACTACATCTTGGTGTCCTTGGAAATTTAAGAAAGAGATCTACAACTTTTCTATTGACTGGAGAAGCTAATTAGGCCATCTTCTTTATTATATTTGCGGTTAAACTTGACACAAACTTAAGTTAAGGAGTGGAAAGAAAGTCAGGTTAGCATACAGCCAATCGCATGGAGCTAGAGGAGGACTACAAGAGGTAACACTAAACCTTTGATTCTCTGATTGTTATTGATGATGTTGTTGCTGGTGATGCTTTGATTGTTATATGATGCTATGTAAGAAATACGTAAGCTTTGAACCCGGTTACCGAGGTACGAAGGTGGTTTCTAGTGGTGGAAACTCAAGCTCAATTATGTGTTTATTTTCTATTTTGTTTTTGATTTTGTGTTGTTATTGTTGTTGTTGTTGTTGTTGCATATGGCATACTTTGATCATCAATTGCACATGATTTCGCCCCAGCACGGATGGGTGCCAAACTCCTTCCCATCTATGACGAACCCCTGAATCCAACATCTCAGGTTCTCTATGATTGGTTGCCTTAAGAAGTTTTTGATGCTTAAGCAAGTTTTTTTTCCTGAATTTTACCCTGCAATAAAATTCGGATGGCAACTCCTTTGATGTTGGTCGTTGGTTGAAGAAGGTGTAAGAATAAGGTGAGAGGGTACAAATAATTTTTGGCTCGGGTCCTCACAGTTTTTTGTTTTTGTCTTTTTTTTTTGTTTATTGTCAGCAAAATCTCCCTACTGACTTGATCTTCATACTTCTATCCTAAAGCACAATTGACGAATAATCGTACAAAAGCGTTTTGCTAAGCATGTTGTGAGCCGATCGCCAGAGTTCCTTCCAAAAATATGACTGAGCAAGTAGATGAATTTCCAAAGTGACAAAAAGGGTTAGCTTAAAAAGAAAAACAAACGATAGCCAAAATGAGCTCAGTGGGCGTAAGGTAGCTGTGCGGGTGTAAAAAAAAACTGGCTATCATGAAAAAAATCCAAAAATGGTGGCAATAGAAAAAATAAACAAAAGGTTAGGATGTGTTTATGGAAAATGAATTAGGTGGAAGAATAAAATGCCCTTATCATGTCCGTTCATCAAGTGTCCGATGCCAAATTTTGCCTCAATAGGTCCAGTGATTTTGTTCTAAGATTAAGAGATAGAAATGAAAAAAGTTTAAAAAACAGAGGTGTTGTAGACAGAATTAAACATATGGTTATGTCTTATTAAATTTGTTTCCAACATGTTTAAGGCAAAGAATGAGAAACAAATTAAGTTGGCACAGTTAAATTCTAAAAAATATGGTGCATCAATATTCTAATTGTCAGTACAATTCAAGAAGTGAGAAAGTGAAAACCAAAAAATTAAATTTAGGCCTCTAATTATTTGCAATAACAGAATATGAAAAATAAAAAAAGTATATATAGATATAGGTATCTATATGTATATAACGAAAAATGAAAAATTGAACCAAAAATAATAATAAAAAAACATGCAAAAAGGAAAAAAGGAGGATGAGGATGAAAATAGGATGAACAAGCACCCCCCAACTTATTTTGGATAGTGTCCTCACTAACCAAGTACTTACGAAATGAAAGCATAAAAATAAATTACGAAGAACCTGTTTGTGCCTACATAGTCGGGATATGCACTGCAAACTCTTACAGGAATACCGTGGGTATTGCATTCAACTTGCATGTAGAACTTACAAACAGGAAATATGGGTTGCCTCCCACAAAACGTTTCTTTAGCATCTTATAGCTGGACACCGCACTGGCCATACTAGTGCAAATCAAAACAAGGTTGCAGATTTTGTATTGATTTTGAAGTTTCAAAATTCTTTCGTTTGCCTTAAGTGATAAGAGATAAGACTTCCAATTGAAGGGAACAAGTAGCTTCTGCAGCATTTCGATCCTTTGTGGTTATACTATTCGTTGTGCAGGCCAAAACAGGATCTAAGGGTCTTTCTGCGAAGAAGATTCTTTTCTTGCTTCGTTAATCACATCCAGACAATAGCACGAATGACCTGAAAAGTCATTTCTCATTGTTTGTAAAACATCAAAGCTGACTGTTTCAGATCCAATCCTAAAGGTTAACTTTCCATTTTGAAGATGAATTATTGTTGTTGTAGTTGCCAAAAATTGATGTCCCAAAATAATCTGCATTTTAGTATCATCTTTCACATTAAGGACAACAAAGTCCACCGGAATGAAAAACTTTTGAACCTGCACGGGGACATCTTCAAGGATACCAATAGGATGTTTAATCGAACGATCTGCCAACAGCAGTGACATCGAAGTTGACTTTATATCCCCCATATTTAGCTTCTTAACTATGGAGAGGGGAATCACACTAACACTCGCTTCCAAATCACACAGTGCTCTTTTGATGCTATTCTTGTCGATGTTACACGGAATAGACAAACTCCCAGGATCTTCTAACTTTGGAATGCACTTATTTTGGAAAATGGCATTACATTCCTTAGTTAATGCTAAAGTTCCAATCTCCTCTAGATTTCTCATCCTTGACAAGATCTCCTTCAAGAATTTGGCATAGACTGGCATTTGAGAAAGAACTTCTGTGAATGGGATATTCACATACAACTTCTGAAGCACTTCTAAGAATTTACTAAATTGTTGATCTTGTTTGGCTTTCTTCAGTCCTTCAGGGAAGGGAACAAGGTGAACATATGGCTTCACCTCTTTTTCTTTCTTTGGTTGTGCTTCTTCAAAATCTTTCTTGTCTTGTTCAACCTGATCATGCTGCTCCTTTTTATCTTCTTGCACAGACTTCTTATGCTTAGTCGGTGCAATCATCTCATACTGATTTCCACTCCTTGTGAATACCTGACCCAAAATCACTTGGGCCTATTCACCTATTCCTTTCACCTTCTTCATCGGGTCAATCCCATGTTATTGGAGTCGCCACCCAAATTTTATTTAAGGGCAAAATTTGGAAAAAATCTTCATGTGACTCCTTTAGGCTACATGGTCATGGCGAACCAAAGACATGGGATCGGGGGTTCGTCACGGATGGGAAGGTGTTAGGCACCCATCCATGTTGGTTTGAGACCTTGTGAAATTGTGGAAAGAAAGTGTGCCTTGTGCAAGTGTGAAATTCTGGAAAATAAAGAGAAGGGGAGAAGAAGAAGATTTGGCTTGCATCCCGTTGTAAGACTGAGATTACCTACGTACCTGAGTGATCGGGGTCAAAGCCACGTAGTTCTAAACATGGCACAAATCGGCCACTTACATCATCAAAAGTATCAGCATATAATCAACAAAGGTCAATCAAAAAGAGGGTTTAGTGTTATCTCTTGTAGCCCTCCTCTAGCTCTTTGCAATGGGTTGATTTCTACCCCCACCTTCTTGCTGCTTCTAAGCTCTATGGTTGATCCTCTCTTGACCTCTCCTTGTTGGACCGCTGCTAATGCCTTCCACGAAAATTTTCCAGAGTTTCTGCCTAAAGAATGTGTTTCTAGGCTTGGAGAAGTAGAGTTTTTCCAAGCACTCAAGGCTTATATGTGTGTATGTGAGAAAAGTGTGTCATCTTTTTAAATGTGTGAGGGGTCCTATTTATAGTGCTCAGGGAAGTCTAAGGGCATGGACCTGCTTAATGGTGAAGATTATGCCCGAAAATCTGGTCCAAAACTGCGTAGAATCAAATCGGGGGCGAAAATCGGGAAAATAGGCCAATCTGGGCGCCAGGACCGCCAGGGCCGGCGGTCATAAACTGGATGTCCTCCATGGCCGGTGGTCATGGGTGACAAGACCGCCAAGGCCGGCGGTCATCCCGCTATATCCGCCCGGCACCCCGCGTTTTCCCCGTTCTTTCCTTTTTTGCTCCTGGTTTCCCTTAATTCATCCCTAATTTGATTCTACCGCGTAATTAACCCCTAATCTACCCAGAATCAGCTCTTTTCTTGATTAGTACTCTCCCCAATCATCTCCTAATTGATTGATTACACATTAAGTCCCCAAATCATACCAAAAACATATTTACCCTATTAAGGATGATTTGATTCTGATTTTCCACGAAAATCAGAACCAAAATTAGTCTGCAAGTAAAGTGTGTATGGGCTAACCAAACTCTAGAGAATCCATTAACTTGGGCTCTCAAACCCATAACCATTCTAAAGATAAATCATCTCATTAAAATTAGATTAAAGATAGATAAAAGGCCTAAACACATTTTAGTGTAAATAAACCTTATTATATATTTTGTCCTAAGATTAAATCATCTCATTAATCCTAGTAGTCCAATATACAAAGGCTCAAGTTACTAAAATGCATTGTTTCCACTAAGATAAATCCTTAACGTGCTTTACTCCTAGGATCAAATCATCTCATTATTCCTAAGTTCAAACATGTTTAAAACCTAAACTTTGTGAAAAATCCGTGGGTCAAATTTGGGTGTTCACGCTCCTTAAGGTTATTGCGCAGCATTGCTCCTTTGGATTTATTTTAGTATGCCCAGGAAACCTGTTCTTGCTCCTAGCTAGTTGCGTCTTCAGTTGGCTAATCTTAGAGGAAAGATTAGTAATTAGCTCTGTCTATTTTTTCTGGATCTCCATTTGTTAGCGCTGACTTTCCATAAATGAATACATAAATGTTTGAAAATCATTCTTTGGTGGCTGTGGAGTTGATTGTTGAGATTGAGGATTATGTCCTCTTAGAGGAAACCCTAAAGGTCCTCTACTATTGCCTTGTTGACCACCTTAGATACTTTTATTCTGGTTAGGACAGGCAGAGTATGTATGAGCACCCCCACAGTTTTTGCATGGTCCCTGGATTGCCTTTCCTCCCATACTATGCAAAAGGTAATCCATCTTTGAGTTTAGCATGTTTCAGCATCTAGCTCAAAAACTCCAGCGACCTTCTTAATAGACATCCTTTCAACTGGCCATTGGAAAGTATTAGTTGCCATCCCGTCTAAAAGTTGAAAGGCTTCTTCAATTGACATCGTCATCAAAGCTTCCCCAGCTGCAACTTCTATGGTTCTCTGATTGGTTCACTTATTTTCGCATAAAATGTTTCCAATACCATCCATCCTGATAGACCGTGATGTGGGCACCTTCGAAGCATGTCCTTGAAGCGTTCCCATCCGTCATATAGAGATTCATCTTCCTTTTGAGTAAAGGTCAAAATTTCGTTTCTGAGTTTAATCGCCTTGCTTGGCGGGAAGAATTTCGCTTGAAAAGCTTGTGACAAGGTATCCTACGTCTGAAAAATTCCAGCACAAAGAGAATTCAGTCATGCCTTTGCTTTGTTTCGAAGAGAGGATGGAAATAAGCGAAGGCGGATGGCATCAGTGGTCACTCCGTTTATCTTCAAACTATCACAGATTTCTAAGAAACTTTGAAGCTGTGTATTAGGGTCATCCAAGGCTGATCCGCTAAACTGCGATCTTTGCACCATACTAATCAAAGTAGGATTGAGCTCAAAGTTGTTCGCTTGAATAGGTGGGCAAATAATACTTGGTTGCAAAACCTCAGTCCTTGGAATGATAAAGTCTCGCAATTGTGATCTTGGATCTGCTGCATTAACAAGAGGAACATGTTGCGCACCAGGTGGCAGGTTATTGTTCCTTCCATTATCGTCCCTCATATCTTCTTCTTTTGATGATTCTACTTCTTCTTCTTCTTCTTCAACTTTCTTCTTCAGACGTAGTTTTTGGAGAAGCTTGCACGTCTTCTCAATTTCAAGTTCAAGTGGTAAAGAGTCCCCCTTACTTCTTGTCCTTATCATATACCTATTAGAGCCCTGTGGAAAAGAAACAGAAGGAAAACATAAAAAGTAGCAGGCCTAGATCGACCTAATTACTAAAACAATTAATATTAACGCTGGTCCCTGGCAAGGGCACCGGAAACTTGAACGCTAATCTGCAAGTGTACCGATAGTTGTAGTAAATAAGGTCGTCATCTAGGACCACGTTAATTACTAATTGCTTAATAATTTGTGATCATCTAGGCAAATAAAGATTAGATTTGATTAAAAGTAAATAAATAAGTAGCAAATTAAATAAAAGATGAGTTCTCAATATCCAAAGATGTCTAGGGCCTCAGGGGTTCACTTGTCTATTCTTTGATGCTTCACTTTAAAATCATGCACAGACAGTTCATGCAGCTAGCATGCATAAGCAAACTATGCGCGAATAAATTAATCTAACTCATGAAGTCCTATGTTCATTGAAAGAAGGGTTGATTAAGGCAGAATAAATTACCCAACTCTCGTGGCGAGACTCAAACCCTACTTAGCTATCTTAACTTCGTGTTCACTAGCAAAGAAATAACTAAGGCATTACGCAACTTAAGCAATATGTTCTTCACTAGAATGTCTTCCTTCCTCAAGGCAAGTTCCTAGTATTCAACGTATACAATTCCAGTAGACAATTGACGTTGTCACTTAACAATTCCCTATCTAGATTTATATTATCTAATGGCCAGTTAAATAGCATAGTTAAGTGCCCTAAGATTGAATTAATGAACAAAGAATATTCAAGAATTAAATACAATTCATAAAACAAAATGCATCATAGAAAAGCTACCTCCCATAATTCCTAGACTTAAAAAATTTAGTTCAACATAGAAGGAGAAGGAGAAGAAAAAAAAATACTGGTGAATCTTATTCCCAGTATTTGATCAAGAAGTTACAAGAACTGGAACTAGATGACAATCTTGAACAAAACTCCTAA
This sequence comes from Turnera subulata, assembly GCA_028386065.3. NCBI lineage: Eukaryota > Viridiplantae > Streptophyta > Magnoliopsida > Malpighiales > Passifloraceae > Turnera > Turnera subulata. The sequence continues at coordinate 32,580 of JAKUCV010006395.1, forward strand.
GCTTGAATCTTCCTTTTCTTCTTTGAAGAACTCAAGCAAGAAGCAAAAGTTCAAAAGAAGGCTAAGAACAAAAATTCAAAAGCCCCCTTATACTAGAATGTGTAGGGGACTAAAATTCAGATGTTCCCCCGCACAAGAAAACAACATCATGATAATAAACAACAAATTTAAAGCAAGTGTCAATAACCAAAGACCGAAAAGTGGGTCTAGTGGAGATATTTCTCCCACATAAATTAGAGAAAGGAATGGAAATTTAATAAATATTCTACAATAACAGAAAGCAACCAAATAGAGATAAGAGGCATTCCGCTCTAAATGGAGGCAGAATTCTCTCTCTTTTATTTAAGCAGCTTATTTGCTTCAAATACAGCTCTGACAGTTTCGTGATGCGGGATGTTTTAAACTAAGTTCATATCAAGAGACGCCCAAATCTTTTTAAGCTCATCAGGAAAAGTGGACCTCAACACCTTCCCTGAGCCTGGTGCCAACCAGGAGACTTCTCGGCTTTACTCCTCAGAAGAGCGGAAAGCAGCCATAGCCTTCTCCTTGATTTTCTCAACGTTGGCAGCTGCTTCTTCTTTAGCAAAGGCGTGCTCATATTGTGCCTTGATTACCTCTTGTTGAGCACTTGATACCTCCTTCTTTTCATGAACCAGTTCTTCTAGTAGCTTCGCCATCTACTTTTGAAGAATGAGAATCTCCTTTTCTGGTGAGCCTCTTTCGATTTTAATGGTTTCCACCACTTTAGTAATGGTTCTGAAGCAGAAGTTCATCCCTTTTTGATATTAAGTCCTCCTTTTCCTATTGATTCGCTTGGCTTCCCAAACTTGAACCCCCCTCAATTACTTCAAACTCCAGGACTTCTCCAGTGACTATCAAGATCTACCTGGAAACACAGAGCTCTAGCAATGGCTGAAATGGAAAGTTGAAGACAAAAGGGGAACCTTTTACACCCAGCATCAATGGGGTACTTTTTACACTTAACATCAAAGGGGTACTCTTTATCCCGGTATTTTTTGTAGGGTTACTTTTTACACCCTCAATTGCAAGGGCACCCATCAACCGGGGGTACTTTTTGCAGGGGCACTTTTTACACTCTCAATTGCAGGGACATTTTTACACCCATCAACCAGGAGTACTTTTTGCGGGGTACTTTTTAGATTCTCACCGATCAATGGTTGATGGGTACTGTTTGCGATGGTACTTTCTACACCCAAGGATACATTTTGCAACCGGGGTACTTTCTACACCCATCGAGCTGCTTTTTACACCAATATAAAATGGGATATTTTTTACACCTTACATCACCAGGGGGCACTTTGTGCACCAAATAAACAAGAAAATTTTTTCATCTTATACCAAAGGAGTACTTTTGGATCCAACAGGGTACAATATACATCTTTAAAGAGGAATTTTTACACCGAATATCAAAGGGGTACTGACTACTCATATGACTACTTTCTACCCTAGCCTTTTCATGGTCTACTTTTTAAGGGACAAGAGGACCTTGCATCAAATAGAAGCACCATGTTTTACTCCAACTGAAAGTTTTTTATTCCAAGTCTTTTGAAAATTCTACCTAGAGATCAAGACAATCAAGCTAGACTACATCAAAATAAAAGAACCCTTTACGGACTTCGTGAGTCCATCAGTAGATTTTCAATCTCTCCAAAATTGTCAAGAGCTAGGTCCTGGATGGCTAGGATAACTTCAGCAGCAAGCCAGCAAGAGGTGGCGCTCGCAGAGCCACTTGGGGGAGAGCAACCAGGGCATGCTCTAGAAAAAGGCACTACTGCCGCTTGAGCTTGGAGGTCAATCAATTGGGCTTGGAGTAGAGCTTCTTATACTTCAGAAAGCCTCCATCTAAGCTAGTCTACCCGCCTATATAGGTAGTCGGTCTCAGGTACTTATAAATCCACCTTCTCTTTCAGCTCTCGAACCTTATCCTTCAAAGAGGCGTTCTCTTCTCGAATTTCCTTAATATGTCGGTCCATAGACCAGTAAGCTTTTCTTGCAAACATCAAAGCTCTAGTCCTCTCCTCCAAAGCTTTGTGCATCATCTCAGTCTCACTATCTTCTACTGGTTCAGATCGTAAAGATGAGGATCCTTTCACGTACAAAGAAAGAGACGATGATACGATCGGGGGTACCGACCCATTAAATATCCGGTAGTAATCGATTGCCATTGTTCCCCCGATAGTTACCGTAGTTGCAATCATTCGTAACGCGTACCTCCATTTGCGTTTTTTACAACTAGTACTAACTCGGTAATTTTGAGTTAATGCTCTCGCAAGGAAAACACAACTCCATATATGCATGAAAGAGGTCTGAAGAATTCAAAGGACAATACTTTCATCACTACCCTTTGAGTTGGGGGCTAGTGATGACATATAAATTAGTAGGACTGCACACAGTAGGCCTACAGACAGTAGGGCTACACACAGTAGGGTTGCACATACATAGCAAGTTGACAGGGTAAGCCTTAGATCCATACTCTCTTAGCCAGACCTAATAGTCCAGGTTTACATGGACAACCCAGATTTATGCCCGTTTAGATATCGAGCCCCAAGTCCACTCTTAAATAGGGCAACCCAGACACCTTTATGGGCGGCCAAGTCTACACTTGCCTAGACTTAAAAGTCCAAGCCCATCTCCAAATGCTTATAAATAGTCACCCCCTAGCCTGGTGAAAGGTACGTACATAGAATTAACAATTCCCCTCTATCTATAAATTACCAATTAGGGATAGCTTAGTTCAGACTTGGGCATCGGAGAACCTTCGGGGTCGCACACTCTGAACACTCCCGGGTGTCTATTTATCTTACTGTTTTGCAGGCCTAACAGCACCAGACAAAATCAACCAAGGCTAACCCACTTAAGGTAAAATCCTTGATTTATCAAGTATAATAATAGAGATGTCTGTATCTTGCCTACCGTTTGGGCGAGCCACAATTACAAATACATTTATTTATCAAACTCCTTTGTAAACTAGTTTTGTTTTTACCTGAATTTAAATTTCTTTATTCTCTCCTTACAAGAACGAGCTGGCATACAAAAATTCAAACAAGTGTCAGCCCAGTAATCCAATTACAACAAATCGCTCAGCTTTGTGTCAGACCCAAGAAGCGGTACTTTCGAGTCCATCCCCATTAAGGCCCAAAACCGGATACGACGAAAAGCACAGAACTATATATAGCTTCCTCTGCGGTGTCGTTTGCCGGTTCATCAACGTACGATCCGCACTTCCGTGGAGCGGAGCGGAGCAAAGCAAACCAGGCAGTATATGCTTCTTCTTCTCCTTTGATCCCCGCTGCTCCAAAAACACAACAGAACAGAGAGACGGCAATGTACCAGTGGAGGAAATTCGAGTTCTTCGAGGAGAAATACGGAGGGAAGAGCGCGATCCCTGATGAGGTCACCGGGAAGATCGAGTGTTGCTCCAGCGGCAGAGGTAAAGTCGTGATCGGCTGCGACGACGGCTCCGTTAGCCTCCTGGATCGCGGCCTCAAGTTCAATTTCTCCTTCCAGCCTCACTCCTCCTCTGTCCTCTTCCTCCAACAACTCAAGGTACCACTCCTATTACCACATCAAAAAGGCATCCTCAAATTCTTCTCCTACCAACTTATTGAGGCTTTTGTTGTTTTTCCCCGATAATTTGAAATTAATTTTTTTTTTTCCTTTTAACAAACAAAAAGCAACGTAACTTCCTGGTGACCGTTGGGGAGGATGAGCAAATATCTCCTCAGTCATCGACGATGTGCCTCAAGGTTTTCGATCTCGATAAGATGCAGCCTGAAGGCACCAGTAACACCACTCCTGATTGTATCGGAATTTTGCGGATTTTCACTAACCAGTTCCCCGAAGCCCAGGTTTTTTTTTTTGTCAGTTTTGCCTCTTTTCTATTTACTGTTTATTTTGGTTGTGTGTGAAGTTTGAAATGTGGCGGTGGTGGTTGCTGTTGTGGTTTGCTGCAGATTACGTCGTTTTTAGTGATGGAGGAAGCTCCACCGATACTACTCATTGCTGTTGGATTGAGTAATGGTTGTATATACTGTATCAAAGGGGACATTGCCAGGGAGCGGATTACTCGTTCCAAGCTCCAGGTAGAAGGTGCTTCAGCTGTTACTGGTCTCGGATTTAGGGTGGATGGTCAGGCCCTTCAGTTGTTTGCGGTGACCCCAGATTCAGTGAGTTTGTTCAGCTTGCATAACCAGCCTCCCAGGCGGCAAACCCTTGACCAGATTGGGTCTAATGTGAATAGTGTTGCAATGAGTGATCGCTCGGTAAGGAGTTTTGAGTTCTTTCTTTCTTTCGTTCTTTATGTTTTTTTTTTTACTATTATTATTTTTTTTTTTTTGAGTAAATTGTTTAGTATGCCAGTCTTTTTGGTATTTCTTTTCTGTTTCCAGGAGTTGATTGTTGGTCGTCCGGAGGCTGTGTATTTTTATGAAGTGGATGGGCGGGGTCCTTGTTGGGCATTTGAGGGAGAGAAGAAGTTCTTGGGGTGGTTTCGTGGTTATCTTTTGTGTGTTATTTCGGATCAAAGAAGTGGGAAGGATAGTTTTAATGTTTACGACTTGAAGAACCGTTTAATAGCACACAGTCTAGTGGTGAAAGAAGTTTCTTATATGCTTTGTGAATGGGGCAACATTATTCTTGTATTGGCTGACAAGTCTGCTTTGTGTATTGGGGAGAAAGATATGGAAAGCAAGCTAGATATGCTATTCAAGAAAAATCTGTATACTGTGGCTATCAATCTTGTTCAAAGCCAGCAAGCTGATGCTGCTGCTACTGCAGAAGTGCTACGAAAATATGGAGATCATCTATACAGCAAACAAGATTATGATGAGGCCATGGCCCAGTACATCAGCACCATTGGTCATCTTGAACCTTCGTACGTCATACAGAAGTTTCTGGATGCACAGAGAATATACAATCTCACGAATTACTTGGAAAAATTACATGAGAAGGGGCTCGCTTCGAAAGACCACACAACTCTTCTCTTGAACTGCTATACAAAATTGAAAGATGTTGAAAAGCTGAATGTATTCATTAAAACTGAGGATGGAGTTGGGGAGCATAAGTTTGATGTAGAGACAGCAATAAGGGTCTGTCGAGCTGCCAATTACCACGAGCATGCAATGTATGTAGCCAAGAAGGCGGGGAGACATGAACTGTATTTAAAAATTTTACTCGAAGACCTTGCCAGATATGATGAAGCATTGCAGTATATCAGAGGCCTTGAGCCAAGTCAGGCAGGTGTGACTATAAAAGAGTATGGCAAAATTCTCATAGAACACAAGCCAGTAGAAACGATTGAGATACTCATGAGGCTTTGTACTGAGGATGGGGAACCAGCAAACAAAAGATCTTCAAGTAGTGCTTACTTATCCATGTTACCATCTCCTGTTGACTTTCTTAACATTTTTGTCCATCATCCACAGTCTCTCATGGACTTTCTTGAAAAATATACTGACAAGGTCAAAGACTCTCCTGCTCAAGTAGAAATCCACAATACACTTTTGGAGTTATACCTGTCAAATGACTTGAACTTCCCATCAATTTCTCAAGCTAGCAATGGCATAGATCCTTCTCTCCGAGCTTCTTCTATGAGGACAAAATCTGAATCAAATCGGAAAGTTAGCGCTGGTAATAAAGGCACAAACTTGGAAAAAGATCGTATGGAAAGGTGTCAGAAGGGCTTGCGCCTGCTTAAGAGTGCATGGCCATCTGACATGGAGCATCCTCTTTATGATGTCGATCTTGCGATAATTCTCTGTGAGATGAATTCATTTAGAGAGGGGCTTTTGTATCTGTATGAGAAGATGAAACTTTATAAAGAGGTTATTGCTTGCTACATGCAGGCCCATGACCATGAGGGATTGATTGCATGCTGCAAAAGGTTGGGCGATTCAGATAAGGGAGGAGATGCTACTCTTTGGGCTGATCTGCTGAAGTATTTTGGTGAACTAGGGGAAGATTGCTCGAAGGAAGTGAAGGAAGTCCTAACTTACATCGAAAGGAACGACATCTTGCCTCCTATTATTGTCATCCAAACCCTATCCAGGAATCCATGCCTTACACTATCTGTCATCAAGGATTATATTGCTCGGAAGCTTGAGCAAGAATCAAAGCTGATTGAAGAAGATCGGCGAGCTATTGAGAAATATCAGGTTTGTCTTATGCTGTCTTCGATATTCTATTTGTCCTAAAAACTTAATATTCCTTCTTAGGTGGACGTGGCTTTGTTTCATTTTTTTTTCTACTGATAAAGAAATGGGCTTTATTTCATGAATCAACATTACTTATTGACTAGTTTTCATGTTCTTCCTAGACATGTATGCCTTCTATGATATTCTCACGTGACTATTAATGATTGTTAATTTTAAGCTCTTGATTCTTGGTCACAAGAATTAATTACAGATTCATTTTATTTTCCCATTTTAATCCGGTTTAACCTTAGATGTCAACAAATTTGCTACACTCTTTCCCAATTAAACTTTTATTTACTGAATGAACATGAAATTACTTGGAGAGTTCCTTAATTCTGCAGGAAGACACATTGGCAATGAGGAAAGAGATTCAGGATCTAAGAACAAATGCGAGGATCTTTCAGCTCAGCAAGTGCACTGCTTGCACTTTCACCCTTGATCTTCCTGCTGTCCACTTCATGTGCATGCACTCCTTCCATCAACGCTGCCTTGGTGATAACGAGAAAGAATGCCCTGAATGTGCTCCTGAGTACAGATCCGTTCTGGAAATGAAGAGAAACCTGGAACAGAATTCCAAGGATCAAGATAGATTTTTCCAGCAAGTCAAGAGTTCAAAGGATGGGTTTTCTGTGATTGCTGAATATTTTGGAAAAGGGATCATCAGCAAGACGAGCAATGGAACCACAGGCAATACAAGATCAGGCGGAGGTTCATCCCAGTAGTGGCTTCTAAGTTTTGCTCAGTCTTGGTTAGTAGGTCCCTTCTGAAGCATCTGACAAGTTTTGCTGAATTTCTTGGTGGTTCATTTTGAGCTGGCAAGGATATATGTGACTACATGGTTTTTGCAACAGCGTAAAGATTGAAGCATGATTCCTGGCAGCTTTATGAAGCGTACCCAATACTCTGCATGACATTCATTTGGGCATTAAGAAAAGGGTCCTGACGAGCACATTGCATTCATTCTGTGCATGCTAAATTTGTTATTGGTGTCTCCCAGGGGCTATGATATGCTCAGACTCTAGGCCGACTTCTTACTCGCGCCAATTCCTAAGCAGGGCCCTGTTTTCTTTTTGGATGGCAGACAAAGAATTTTGATTTGTTTAGTCAAATAGGTTAATCCCTATCCATGTATGGTTTGTTTAGGATGTGATTATGTTTAATTTTGTATATTCTATTGCATTCTGATAATCCAAAAGGAGATTAGTAGAGCATGGAGTTGTTTGTGCGTGCGTATCTCAAGTTTCATTGATGTTGATGGAAGATGAGGGCTTGTGCTACTTTGCCCCTGCTTTTCTTTTAGAAACTAAAATGATGAACCTTTTAGCCTACGGACATTTTAGGATTCTACAAATTGACAAATTGAAATGACCCTAGAAATGAAAGACAGCAGAGATCTTTAACGTATGAACTATGGACCTTGCTAATAAATCAGAATTGATTTGCCTCTTGCAAGTTGCAAGCACCTGGAATGGAATGTCATGGCCTTTCTAGTTTCTTTTTTCTTTGTTTTTCGTAATTTGGTCTGTTAGTTAAGTTCATGAACCGACATAATATGAGCTCAGTTCAACTTTCACCAACTCCTTTGTATGCGTAATATGTCTCCATATATACTGCACATATGGGAAACCGAAATCATCTGAAGCTGTCATGTCTCTTTGCCATCTCGACCCTAAACAAAATCGGTGTTCAAATATTTAAGCGCTTAACTCTTTTGATAGCACTGTAAAGGAGGTCTCCACAAGCAAATTGACATGGCTGCTGGTGGAATATTGATGATCTTCCCGGTTCATTCTGTAACGCGACAGAATTCACTATTTTTAAAGGTCTCTTGACCATATATCATAGCTGGTTTTAATATCTCAACAAGGCTCAAGATGTAATCGGTATTTGAATCAACCTAGACGGAAGGGGGCGATGATGACACCATTAATGTCTTTTTTTTTTCCTCAACAAAAAAAGCTCCAGGTGACATGTCAACTGGCAAGTGGTGAGCTACAAATTGCAACATTTTCCAGCTTAATAATCAGATTTCTTGCTAATCACTTAATTATATGTTAAACCATTCTGAAGGATCTTGAATGTGGAAATTCAGTTTAATATTGAACAAGAACAACGCCAAAGACGTTAAGAAGTAATTATTATATTTACATCCTTTATTATAACTAATCGCGATATGTGACACATGTATGGGAGGGGTTATTTATTACTAATATTCTTGGTAATTATTTTCTTCTTGTCGAATTGCTAATTATTTATTGAGAGTGAGGTAATAATGGTTCTTGCATTTCCATGCAAAGGGTGAATGCTGTGGGGTATGGTCCGTCCCTTGAATTTAATGAAGCATAATGACAATAGTATTAAACAAAAAGAAAGGCACGATGAGAAAGGTTGATAGTGCGAGTTTTCTTACCCTTTAATGATCATAAATTTCTATAAGCTGGTGCATTCCTTTTCCAGTCATAAAAAAAGCTACCGAATCAAATTATTATATAGTGTTCTATTTTTTCTTTTTTTTTTCCGAGAACATAAAGTGTTCTATTTTTTAAAAAAGATAATGATATAGTGCATTGACATGTGGTTTGTCGAATCATAATTAAGTTGCTCAAATAAAAGAAAAAAAGAATTGGTATGTCGAATCATAAACTCACTCATTAGATATGGTTGGGCCAATGCAGTTAGATAGCTTCAGAAAGCAGTGGCTTTGGATTTAGGGATTAGGATGTATGCAATGTGCCCCACATATTCCTACTACATTATTATCTTTTTTCCCTCGTCAATAAAGGTGCTATTTGTCGATAAAAATAAATTAATAACCAAAGATGTTGTGTGCATTGATGTGCCCGGTCCCTACAGGGCCTGGCCCATCCTAACGTCAATTCCTTTTCCTCGCATCAAAGATACAAACTCCTAAAAAAAGCGAGCTACTAAAGTTAGATAGAGAATGTTCAAAAAAAAAAAAGTTGGATAGAGAAGCTGTTTCTTGGAAAGTGTGCCTTAGTCTTTACACAGTGTCTCCGGTGACTCTTGCCACCGGAATGATGTAACCCCAGTCAGCAAAAACATTTTCTGTGCTCCTTACTCCACACCCTTTATTTGTTTGTTCCCGTTGGCTCTCATGACGGTGGTAAGCCCCAACACGCAAGGCAGAGAGAGATATCCAGATCAAGAGAGAGGCTCTGCTCCTCCCCGTCTTGGAGAACAGGGCTCGAACAGATCCACCGTTCCCAGTGGCTCAACTGATCCAACTGCTGAAGAGGGTGACTCTCCAGCAACAGCTGATGAAGACAGGACAACCAAAAAAGTGAGAACCAAGGAAGCGGAGGGCTCTGTGAGCCAATCGATGGATGTGGTCATGGCTGCACAGGACCGAGAAGTGCCTCAAGAAATCTCTGCCCAAGTAACACCAGATCCTCCTACTGTGGGCTACCCGGTGACACCTGAACCTGCGAGGCAAGAGCAAAAGTCAAGCTACAAGGATATGGTTACTCAGGGCTCTGCTCCCTCTTCGACCAAGGACCCATGGGCTGAAGAAGGAGAACCGGAATATGAAGATGGTGATGTGATGATTTCTGACAGGGATAGAGTGAAAGTGGTGGAACTCTCGAATGCCTACAAAACCAGACTGAAAAAGCCATGGAAGCGTGCTGTTGTGATTAAATTACTGGGTCGGCCAATTGGATACCGAGCCCATTTATCACGCCTCCAAACACTCTGGAAGAATTGTGGCCCATTCAAGGTCATAGATCTGGAAAGGAACTATTTTGTAGTGAGGTTTTGGGAGGAGAGAGACTACCAAAATGCTCTCCTTAACTGCCATTGGACGATTTATGGGAATGCTCTGACCGTTCAGCCTTGGCGTCATGACTTCAGGGCATCTACTGACCGGGTCACCTCGGCTGTGGTATGGGTCCAATTCCCAGACTTCCCACTTGACAGGTATCACTCACTTGTCCTTTCTATGTTAGGTAATTGTGTGGGTTCTACGGTGAAAGTTGATATAAATATAGAGAATCTGAACCGAGCTAAATTTGCCAAAGTCGCCGTTTGTGTTGACCTTACACAACCGCTAGCCGGAACCGTGTGCCTAGAAGGAGAGACTTTCCAGGTTAGGTATGAAGGTCTCCCTGAAATTTGTTCTTCGTGTGGGAGAGTGGGGCATGATGTCGTGGGTTGTCCGGAGCTCCGACAACAGCACCTCAAGAAACCCAAATTGGTAGCCCTACGGGAGTAGCTGACCAAAATGGAGTCTCCACTTTGACCCCCAACAGTCAGAGGAAGACGGATACCAAGGGCGAGTGGATGAATGCCCCACGACAGACACGCCGACCACTTAAGCGCCAGGCTAATGGTGCGCCGATTAATGCACAGTCACCAGCGGCGAGAGCCTCCACAAACAGATTCCAAGCTCTGGATGCTGAACAGGAAATGGATTTTGGACCTGAAGCTAGGGCGGCCCAGAGCTCAGCCCATTCTGCCTCCCAAGCTGCCCTCCCAAGAGCCCGCACCTAGGCCCACACTGATCCAGGTAGTAACCCAAAGCCCAACCACTCACAAAACTCTCATAAGAAGGGTTAAGCACCTTTTGTGTACCTCAAGTTTTTCTTTTGTCCCGATCGTATACCCTGGAGTTTCTCTGTCCTTTTTATGTACTCCGAGTTTCAATTTTTGTCCCTTTCATATACCTCGGGCAGCCCAAATGATGACATGGCCATTTGCCGGGGTCTACTTGACATGTGTTGCAATTCTATTGGCACCAAATGGATATTATTATGGGTCCCACCTCATTTCTCAAATATTCTCGTTTGTGGGTCCTACAAAAGTTTCCACATGGCACCAATGGAATTATGCCACGTGTCAAGTGGACCCGGGTAGATGGCCATGTCATCGTCCGGGCTGCCCGAGGTACTCAAAAGGGACAGAAACTGAAACTCGGGGTACATAAAAAGGACACAGAAACTCTGGGGTATACGATCGAGACAAAAGGAAAACTCGAGGTATCTAAAAGGTGTTTAACCCCTCATAAGAAACCTACTGGACCTTCCAATACTGCCAACCTCAATACACCTTCTAGACCTAGCAAACAGCCCCTCAAAGACATTTCCAACTATTTATCCCAATCGAAACAACAGGCCCATTCTGGTATCAGTCCAACCACCCCCAAGTAGAAGCAAGCCCTTAACACCAAGACTCAACCTTCAACCTCCAATAGCCATTCTGCCATTGTCTTGGCGGAGACCTCGCATATCATCCCCTCCACCCACATACAACCATTGAAAACTCCCTCCTCTGGTACCTCCTGGCCAACCCGCTTACTTCCCAACGGGAACCACCTGACCTACCACCAATATCCCCCCAACCCACTCATCATCCTGACTTAGGGCAGGATATAGAAATTGGCAATGGAAGTAGGCCCCCTGATTCTGGCAGAACACTTGATTAGTGTAGTGAAGGAGAGGCTATTCCTCAGGCTGATGGTGATGATATGATGGTCGAGGCTCCCACCTCAGACCGATATTGATGGTTTTTCTGGTTTGTGTGTCCCACCCCTGTACATATTTTATTTATGATGATTCCCATCCTCTGTTGGAACTGCCAGGGTTCTGGCAAGAAACAATTCTCAAGAATGTTTAGAGAGCTATATCGTGAACATAAGCCGGAAGTTGTTGTTGTGGTTGAGCCTAGATTGAGTGGAGATCGAGCCAGCCGAGTATTCGAAGACTATGTTTTTTCAATTCACATCGCATTAAGGCGAGAGGTTTTGCCGGGGGAATATGGGTGTTGTGGAATGAAGATGTCACTAGTTTGGAGGTCATATTTAACCATAACCAATTTGTACATCTTCGAATTTCAGCTCCTTATGGTTCTTTTTTGTTTACTGCAGTTTACACAAGTCAGCAGGAGTGCTGGCGAAGATTCTTTTGGCAGAACCTACAGATATTGGCTTCCCATATCATCGAGCCCTGATTGTTAGGCGGTGATTTCAATGCAGTGCTCTTGGGTCAAGAGCAGAAAGAAAAGTTTGGCAGATAGGGGGTTTCCAATAAAAGCTTTCAAGAAGCGATCTCATTGGCAAAACTGATTGATGTTGGGTATTCTGGCAGCCAATTTACATGGAAAAGAGGAAGACAGCAAGCAAGATTGGACAGGTTCTTTTGTAATGAGTCTTGGAGAATCCTTTATGCAGAAGCCTCTGTGATCCATTTGTCGTATATCTGTTCGGATCACAGACCCATTCTCATTCGATAGAGTATCCCTCCCCCACCACGGATCAACCGCCCATTCCGGTTTCTAGCTGCATGGATGTCGCATTCGGATTTTAAGAATGTTGTGAGTGGTTCATGGCAAGAAGGTAGAGAGCTGCTGGAGGCGACTTGGGAGTTCACTCTGAAGGTGCAAGAGTGGAATAGAACCGTTTTTGGAAATATTCACAGGAAGAAGAAAAGGATCCTTGCCCGGCTTGCTGGTATCCAACGCTACCTTGAAAACAGGCCTTTTGACTATTTATCCAAATTAGAGTTGGACTTAAGATTGGAATTGGACAGCTTGTTGATCAAGGAGGAATTGCTTTGGGCCCAAAAAGCAAGATGTAAGTGGGTGCAAGAAGGAGACCGAAATACGGCTTACTTCCATGCCACTACCATCATCAGGAGAAGGCGCAACAAAATTGAATCCTTGAAGGACAATGAAGGGACTTGGCAGACGGATGCGGCGGCCCTAAAAGGCATGGCCCTCACCCACTTCAAGGATCTCTTCAGTGAGGAAGGGTGTCCAACATAGCTTTTTGGAATTGAGAATCGATTCCCTGAATTGGAGCGCCACCGATTTGAAGACCTTCTTGTTCCTGTAACTGAGGAGGAAATTAAATCTTGTGTGAAGCAAATGGGACCCCTCAAGGCACCGGGTCCGGATGGCATCCATGCGGTTTCTACCAAGAACAATGGGACATTGTGGGGCCTAGCTTGTGCAAGCTGATTTTGGATATCTTTTCCGCAGGCTGGTGGGATTCTAAAATCAACGAAACATTAATTGTGCTAATTCCAAAATTAGAGAGACCAGAGCAGATTACCCAATTTAGACCAATTGGGTTGTGCAATGTGGTCTACAAGACAATTACCAAGCTCATTGTTAATCGGATCAAGCCGCTTCTGGGTGACTTAGTGGCACCTATGCAGTCCAGTTTTGTCCAAGGGAGACAAATTACGGACAACATTGCAATTGTCCAAGAGGTAGTACATTCGATGAGGAGGAAAAAGGGCAAGTCAGGAATCATAGTGATCAAAATAGACCTAGAAAGGGCCTATGATAGGCTTCGCTGGTCTTTCATTGAAGAAACTCTCTTGATGGTAGGCTTTCCAAATAGTTTGGTGAGTTTAATTATGCAATGCATTACCTCTTCCTCTCTGCCGATTTGTTGGAATAGGGAAGCAACTGAGGCCTTCCGACCTTCTAGGGGTATTCGGCAAGGTGACCCAATCTCTCCGTATATTTTTGTCTTGTGTATGGAGAGATTGGGTCATCTTGTGTCCCTTGCGGTGGCTAAGAAGGAGTGGAAGCCCATTACTTTGAGCAGCGGAGGTCCAAAACTTTCCCATCTTTTCTTTGCCGATGATCTCTTGCTTTTTACAGCCGCGTCTAGGGATCAAATACAGGTTGTTGGTAGCTGTTTGGATATTTTTTACAATCTTTCTAGGCAGAAAGTGAGTAAGGAGAAGTCTAGAGTTTGTTTTTCTCGCAACATTTTAGAGAATCGTGCTCAGGAGATCAGTTCTAGTTTTGGATTTCAGAGGACAAGAGACCTTGGGAGGAACCTTGGTGTGCCACTCCTTCACACCAGAGTTAACAAACAGACTTATGCTTATCTGGTGGACAGAACGAAGCAGCGAGTAGGAGGTTGGAAGGCCGATAAGTTATCACTCGCGGGGCGCATCACTCTCACCAAATCGGTGTTGACCTCGCTCCCGATTTATACTATGCAAACGGCTTGATTGCCAAGAGCCGTATGCGATGTCATTGATAAGTTGAGCCGCCAATTTATTTGGGGAACTACTGCAGACCAGAGAAAAGTCCATCTTGTGAATTGGAGTAAACTTTGCGAGCCTAAGGAATGTGGAGGGCTCGGTTTGAAAAAGATGCGAACTTTGAATGACGGATTAACCATGAAATTGGCCTGGAAAATCTGCTCAGGAACAGAAGAGCTATGAGTATAAGTAATCCGCGGGAAGTATTTTAGACGCCTCCCAAAGGTGCCGCAGACTTTAAGGAGGAAACCTGGGTCTAACATTTGGTATGCCATCTACTATATGCGGCCACAATTTGTGCATGGCCTGGGCTGGAAAATTGGAGATGGATGTACTGCATTATTCTAGCTCGAGAATTGGTTTTTGAATGATGAAAAAATTGTGCAAGACACTGCTGCCATCCCAGTGGATATTTTGAACTGTCGAGTAGTAGATATGGTGTCCCATGAGCATCAATGGGACTAGAAAACTTTTCAACCACTTCTGACTTGGGATACTAGTGCCAAACTCTGGACAATCCCTATACACCGAGTGGAGAAGGGCCCCAATCTCCTAACCTGGCTACCTAGCCAGAAAGGTGACTTCACGATTAGCTCAGCATACACATACCTGGATCAGCAAAACTGGGGGCCAAGCGACAATTTTTGGAAATATATATGGAAATGGAGAGCACCTAGTAGCTTGTGTTCTTTTCTATGGCTGCTTGGTCACGAGCGCCTACTAACAAATCAGTTGCGCGCATAGAGGAGAATGACGGAGAATAGTGCATGCCCGAGGTGCTCTTCTGGAGTTGAATCCTCACTGCATGCTATTTGAGACTGTTCTTTTGCGAAAGATGTTTGGTCTGCTGTCGGCCAACACCTCTTGGATATGGATTTTTTTGATGGAAACATCAAGGAGTGGATTATGAGGAACATTCGTAATCCAGTAGTGGGGTCAGACTGGGCTATGATCTTCGTTGTCACTTGTTGGAAACTTTGGTCATGGAGAAATCAAGCTGTCTTTGAACCAGGGGCTGAATCGATATGGAATCTGGGTAGACTAATTAAGTCTACTGCAACAAGTTTTATAAGTGCAGTGGACTCCCCAATAACTCGATGGGGACGCAGATTAAATTCCTCTCCCTACCCGCAGAAGTGGAAGCCCCCATCTGCAAACTCTTGGAAGGTGAATGTTGCGGTTGTGCGCCATGAGGGAACTGACCGGTTTGGTGTTGGTGGTGTCTGCAGGAATGAACATGGATTTTGGCTTGTTGGTTTTGGGGGTTGTGTGCTTTCTAGTAATCAATATAAAGTAGAGCTTATTGACATTCTACAAGGGATGAGAACCTCTAGACAGGTAGGTGTAGCCCTGTTACTTGTGGAGACGAGTGCACAAGCTATTTTGAAATGGTTGAGTGATGATATTGCATGGGATCAGGAACTAGAGCCAATTGTGGCTGAAATTCAAGAGTTTATCAAGTACCAGGGTCCTGTATATTTTGATTTTGCCCCTGATGATGTTAACAGAATTGCAATTAGATTAGCTGATGTAAACCCCTATGTTTTTTGTCCAGGGTTTACACTTTTACATTCACCCCCTTTTGTAGTCAGGGACCTTCTTTTGGAGGAGAGGGGTGCTGCTGGTGCTTCATCCAGCGCATAGTTTGTAATGCCTTTTGAAATATATAATATACTTAATCCCGGTTTCGATCAAAAAAAAGATCCAAACGCCTCAGTTATAATATTTCTTTTTTCTTTTGTCCCAGCCAGTAGTCGACCGGCATCACGCACCTACAGGGGCGGATCCAAAATAAATTTTAGGGGGGGCCAAAGTATAATATTTTTTGGATTAATAGGCACTGAATTGTATTTTATATGAGAAAATGAAAAAAAAATAAGAGAACAAAGTCAATGCTAAAACTCGAACTTGGGTCCAAATTGTTATTATACATGCAGCTATCCACCAAGCTACCTAACAATTAATGAAAAATAATTACCATATATAATAGAAAAAGAATTCTAGGGCGGCCTTGCCCCCTTTTTGTGTAACGACCCGGATAAATTTTCTGTTAATTTTACCGTTCTATTTTGACTTTTACTGTGATTAATAAAATTTTATCGCGGTTAATCAAGAATTTTACCAATCTGAGTTAATTATTATTATTTTTACTATTATCTTTATACTCTCAAAATTATTATTATTGTTGTTACCATTATTAATAATATTATTATTTTCTAATCAATATTAATAGCAATATTATCAATACTTTGCTATGATATTTTTGTGTAATGATTTACCAAATATAATTTTAAAAGAAATTTTAACTTTTATTTCCATGATATTCTATATATTAATATTTAGAGATTTATTTTGAATTTTATAAAAGAATAATTATTAAAATGTTAAATACAAGGTTTAACGTAGTTTCGATCGATATGCGTTTTGGAGTGTCTTTCGTAAACCAAGCATCGGTTTTCAATTCCGAGACTTGGGAAACGCTCAGGAGAATTAATCGGATTTTCCGAGCCCAAGTTGTATTTTCGGACTCGGGACGGAAAATTCGGTTCGGCCAATCGTGGCTTGCCACGTGGCCACTCTTTTCTTCTTTTCTTTCCTTTCTTTCCTTCTTTCTTTTCTTTCTGTTCTTTCTTTTCTCCTGCCCCGCTTTTCTTCATACTGGCCCCTCTCCTCTCTTTCTTTCTTTTCCTCCCTATTCTTCCCTTTGTTCTCTTCTTCCCTTTCTTTCTATTTACCTTCTCTTTCTCACCAGATTTCCTCACATTTCTCTCTCCCTCAATTATTTTCTCCCCTCTTCCTTTGCCTCTGCTGCCCAGTCACCTTCCTCCCAGCTCCCTCTCGTTTTTCCCTGCCGATACCTTCTCCCCATCTCTTCTCCTCTTCCCCTGCCTGTCCACGCCTCACCGCCGCACCCTCTCCACTGCCTCTGCAACCGGTCGACGCCGCCACCATTCCAAGGCGAGCGCGACACCATCGAGCACGGGGGGCCCGATATCTTCTCCTCTGTAGCCATCGCCGATGCCGTGACTTTTGTCTTCTCGCCCGCCGCCGTCGTGAGTCGCCTCCAGCTCTCTGCTCCTGCTCGTAACCGCCGCCACAGTCGAGTCAAGCACCGATGGCGAGGCTACCGCTGCAGAGATCGCACCGCCGCCTCTCCTTCCCATCAGACGTCGCTTCTTTCCTGTGCAAACGGAGTCGTCAACCACACCGCCCTACTCTCCTTCCTACCCACGCCCTTAGTCATCACCGCCACCCTCTCTCAGTCTCTCGTCTTCTCTCCCTCTCCCCTGCAACTCACGTCGCTGCCGCTGTGGGTGCGCCGACGCGCCTCCATCCTTCTTCCCTCCTCCACCAAGACGACACGGAGGCCGGGTGAGTCTTGGCTGCGCCTCTCCCTCTGTTCTCTTGGTTTCATTTTATTATATTAGCTAAGGTTCGTGGCTGATTTGCTTCGATTTGTTGTTTGTGGGTCTATGATTGGTCGATTGTCGAGGTTGATGTGTGTGGGCTTGACGTCGATTGTGGGGTTGCTGTGAGTATGGCGATGGAGTTGTTGGTTCGCTTGGATGGTGGGTTTGTATGTTGTCGGGGTCTGTAATGAACAGTGCTTGGCCGGAATTCGGCGAGGTTCCGGCAGCCTCAGGAATTTTCCGGAGAGCTCGGAATGAACCTTTGGGTAAAACCCGAGCCTTGGACCCTTACGCATCACATAACGAACCATTAACGGACCTCGGACAATATTAATGGACTCGGACCTTTAAACGATTAATCAAACGATTAATTAACTTAATTAAAATTAGCTTATGATTATATTCTATATCTAGTTTTAATTATTTATTTTATGCTTGTCCTATTTACTTAACTATGCTGTTATTTATTTATTTATGTTTTTGTTATTTAATTCAAGCTTCTATTTATTTATTTTATGGCTTATTTAATTTTCCGAATGGGCTATTAAAAAGGCCCATAGCATTTAATTTTCAGTTTTAATTTTTTACGTTTACCTGGGCTCGTAAAAGGCCCATTGTATTTAACTTTCGGTCATTTAATTTTAATTGGGCTAATTAATAAAAGGCCCATGTTATTTATTAATTTTAATTATGTTTATTTATTTTGAATATGTCTCTTATTTAATTTTCAAAATTATGTTGATATTAGATTTATCCTCCGATGGGCTAAACGTTCGTAAAGGCCTACCGAGTTTAATTTCCAAATTTCCTTAATTATGTTTAATTGAATTTATATTATAAAACTGTAATCCTAGGCTAAAATAATATTAGACCTATAACTTATCTTAATTATTGATCTATTACAAGTATATGAATATATATATCGTATAATGTATTGCAGCTATTTTCACCGGCTTAGATATTGCTAGACTGTATTTCTGTTTAATTAGTGATTATAGTTTTATGTACATACATGTATTTTCAATCATTAAATATTTACTTAAAATATATAAATATATACTTTACAACCGCTATATCTTTTAACTACATATATATGTAAATATAGAGGGGTCATAATTTGATTACAAATATAATTTCCTTTAAATAACTATGTGCTTATAAAGACTATTATATATATTATGTACAAATTATTTCATGGCTACAAGTGTGATGAGGGACATAATTTGATATAATTTCCTATATATGATTTATACAGGGTATTTTTGTACATATATGTCTAAGGGTCGGGATAACGGCTTGGACGCTCGGTTTTGGTTTTGACTTATGTTGAATATGAATGGTATATCAGATGGAAGGGATGGTTGGTCTTGGAACTACATAGGTTCCATTGCATCTTATGGTCTATTGTTGTTGATACCATTGTGATATTTGTTGATATTTGTTGTGAGGATTTGTATGTTGCTGAAATTGTTTGATGGGCTGTGATGTGATATGTTCATTTGCATGTTGTCTCATGATCATACCTTGGGAGGTTGTCAGTCCTCAGTATAGTCGGTTGACCGTGGTCGGCATAGGTTGCCGGTTTACGGGTGTTTGTTGTTGTCGTTGGTTGTGAGTAGTCTATCGTTGTTGGCATCGGTTGCCAGTTGTCCTATGTTAGTTGTCGGTTTCTTTGATAATTGTCAGATGAATACCACTTGTCGTTTTCGTGCGGATATTGAGATGTATTGGTTGTCGGCTGTGGTCGACGGTTGGGTAATTGTTATTCCTAAGGGTATGTCGATACCCAGAGATTGGGATTAATGAGAATTGTTGTTGATGTGGTTACGAGTTGTTGAGGTGACTGCTGTTATCGTGTTGTGTTGTGATTCTACCCGGGGACCGGTTTGTGATGGTGATTGGGTATGGTCCGTGCTGATTGCCGGCTACCCGGTGAGCGAGGCTCACGTGATTTGAGTTTGTTTTGGTACGGGGTTAGATGATCGGCAAGCACAGTATCGGTATGTTATCATACGATGAGGAACCTCTGTTGAGTATAGTCTGTCAGGAATAGAGTGTAAGTTTCTGATATGCTATATGACACTCATATACAAGAAAAACATGCAGCGGAATTTTCGGAAACAACACAGGAACACATGTGAAGCATATAAACCGAGTAACAATTTTCGTACCTTACACGGTTAGGATCTTCCACCTAACTGTAGTGCCGGAATCAGCAAGAGCAAGACAAGGTACCCTGCCCCTCTACGGTATCCACACAATCCGTGATCAAGTCAGAATCGTCACACGATCTCCAACTTCAAGCCCTCCCGAACTGATGTGCTAGCAACAGGATTTTCGGGAGCATTGTGTGGTGTCTCTCTTCTTTCTCAAAGAAGGGTATGTGTGTGTTTTACTCTAAACTCAGAAGCTCTCAAGACACTCTCAAGGATGCTCTAAAAAACTGAATGAATATGAGAGAGAGGAGCAAAATGATCTGATCACTAAGGCACTCAACCCACTCACACATAATGCCATTAGGTTAATAGCAAAATGGCCAACATAGTGGACCAAAGGTGATGACCCTCATCACTAATGTCTCCCACTAACATAATCAGATTACAACACACCACATCACCATGTCTGATCAATAATTCAGATAATTATTGATCCAAAACGACCCTGGTTCAACCATAGTCCAACCACGGTCCAACCACACCCGGTCGAACCAAGGTCCAACCACGGTTCATCCACCTGCTCGAATCAACGGTTCTATGTGTGTGACCCTGTAGGCACTTGTAACATTCGGCAATAATTGTAAAATCTCATTTTACAATTATAAGCAAAGAGCGGCGTCTAGCAACACATCATTGCTACCCGAACGACAAGATCAGTACTGATTCTAAATGCCTCGAAAAATGTCATCGTCCCTTCGTCCCATTATCAAGATTAAACCGAGACATGGAATATGTCAATCTCGTATATGTTTAATCTCGGTTTCTTGATCCTCGAGTTAACTGTGTAAAACGGATACCAATGATATCACCATATCATAATCCGAGCACGGCCGTGCATTTACAGTTCAACTCTATCAAGAAACCATCCGATAATATACCCGTTATATGGGTTGGACGAATCCCCTCTGGATCATACAAAACCCACTACACACTTATCATATACCCAATGATTACCCTTAAGTCCACCCAGTTACGGATGACTAGGAATAATATCAAAGTATATGACTCACATGTTGGGAACCTTGGCGATCTCAGGTCTAAGAACAATACATATAAGAATCGCTATCGACAAACATATAACGCTCCATGTAGCATTCTTATGTGGGTCGGTTCAGTCCACAAGTTCTCCAACTTGTACCCGTATGTAGAATTCATATCACATATAAATTCTCAACATACGCTAGTCTTAATTTATTATTATAACCCATCCATAATAATAATCGACTAGGGACATTTAAGAATATATCAAATATATATTCTAGGGTTATAAATATGTGCAAGAGATTATCTCATAATCATATTTATTGGAATAACCTTAATGTATATACACGACTATATACGGTCATCCATTGATTGGCTTTTGGGCATATTACTAACAATTTCCCACTTGCACTAAAGCCAATCATCCATGTATCTAGTACAAATGGATGTAGCATGACCATCATGCTTCCGCTGCGTGAGAGGCTCAGTCAAAAGATGTGATACATAGTTCTCAGTGGAACTTTGTATAGCCTCAGTCGTAGGGTCGGCAACTGTTTGAACCATGAACTAGCTTGGAACCTTTCTCAACCAATTGCCCTTTAAAGGTAATCACATTACCATCCATGTCGGTCTTTCACAAAGACCCATCCGCACCCTATAGGTTTTACCCTTTCAGGTGGATCAACCAAGGTCCATACCTTGTTTTTCATACATGGATTCCATTTCCGAATTCATGGCTTCAAGCCACTTCTTGAAGTCCAGACCCGTAATGGCCAGCTGATAGGAAGTGGGCTCATCCTCACCTTTGAGCATCACATCTCCAGTATGAGTTATGAGAAATCCATATCTCTCAGGCTCATACCGAATCCTATCCGACCTACGCGGTCCATGTGTTACAGCTACAGGATTCTCATCCACAACAACTTGCGGATCCTGTCCTTGTTCTATCTCAGCCTCTATATCTCGAACTTCTTCGAGTTCTATTTCCTCCCACTGATTCTTCTAGAAATGAACTATCTTTCTAAAAAAATAGCAGTCCGAGCCACAAACACTTTGTGCTCAGTGGGATTATAGAAACAATACTCTTTAAGGTATCATACAAAAGGCACTTGTCGGATTTAGGGCCGAGTCTATCTGATGCTTCACTTCTTACGTAAGCCTCACAACCCCAAATCCTAATAAAAGACAAATTGGGACGCTTCCCAGTCCATATCTCATATGGTGTCTTTTCGACCGATTTAGATGGAACACGGTTAAGTGTAAATGCAGCACTCAATAATGCATGTCCTCAAAATGGAGAAGGAAGGTCAGCTTGACTCATCATAGAACGAACCATGTCTAACAAGGTTCTGTTCCTCCTATCGGATACACCATTCCATTGAGGCGTACCCGGTGGAGTAAGTTGTGATACTATACCACAACCCTTTAGATGATCAAGAAACTCTCGGTCTAAGTATTCACCTCCTCGATCAGATCGAAGCATCTTAATACCTTTCCGAGTTGATTCTGTACTTCATTCTTGAATTCTTTGAACTTTTCAAAGGATTCTGACTTGTGTCTCATAAGGTACACATAGCCATATCTACTGAAATCATCAGTAAATGAAATGAAGTATTGAAATCCACCTCTAGCTTGTGTCGACATAGGTTCCCATACATCAGTATGTATAAGGCCTAACAAGTCCGAAGCCCTTTCACCTTTACCGATAAAAGGAGCCTTCGTCATTTTGCCTAATAAACATGACTCACATGTCTCAAATGATTCAAAATCAAATGAGTCTAAAATTCCATCCTTATGGAGTTTAGAAATACGAGTCTCGTTTATATGGCCCAAACGACTATGCCAAAGATAGGTTTCACTAGAATCATTCATTCTAACCTTCTTCGTATTAACGTTATAGACAGGCGTTTCTTGGTTTAGAACATACAAACCATCGTTTAAAATGCACCACCATAATAAATTTTCATTGAAATAAATAGAACAACAATTGTTCTTTATTATCAATGAAAAACCTTTCTTGTCCATACAAGACACAGAAATCAAATTCCTGCTTATGGTAGGTACATAATAACAATTGTCTAGTTCTGAAACCAAAACACTAGGTAAGGATAGATGGAGAGTCCCTACGACTATTGTAGCAACTCTTGCTCCAATTCCGAAGCGTAGGTCTATCTCACCCTTAGCCAATCTCCTACTCTTTCTCAGTTCCTTCACATTTCCACAAATGTGAGAACCACATCCGGTATCTAGTACCCATGATGCAGAGGTAGAGATATTAGCCTCTATAACAAAATACCTGAAGCGGAAGTCTCACTTCCCTTCTGCTTCTTTACCTTTTCAAGGTAAACAGGGCAGTTGCGCTTCTAATGGCCTGGTTTGTTGCAACGGAAACAATTTCCTACCTTTGCAACACCACCCATGGGATTCAGCACATGAGAACAAGAAGATGTACATGCACCAAACCATTTGGTACATTTCTTCTTCTTGTCAAACTTTGCTTTACCCTTTCCTTTGCCAAGGAAACCAAGACCCTCAAGGCTCTCAATGTATCTAATCATCTTGAGCACATGAGGTCTCACGGGTGATGACTCGGCCATCTTGCATTGGAACAATGCCTTAGAGGTCTCGTACCTCTCATGCCTTGCTTGCTCTACACAGAGCATTTTCAGGTGTTCGATCATATCGAACGCCCCCATGTTCTCATGTTGCTTCTGAAGCTCAGAGTCCATGGTAATTAGCATAAGGCATGCAATCATCCAATGCATCATCAACATGCTTCTTATAAGCATCTCATTCTGCCCTAAGAGCATTAGGCGCCGGTTCATTAGGAACAGGCCATTCAAGGACATACAATTTCTTTTCTTGTTTGAGGACTATCCTCAAGATGTGATGCCACTCTAGGAAACTATTCCTATTCATCTTGTCCTTCTCAAGGACCGATCGCAATGATAATGTGCTAGTGTTTTGTGCCATGGTAACTCTACAACAATGATCAACTCACACAAATAATAGTCATGTATACAAAATCATTTAACAAGGAAGTCTATTAAATGATACTCCTACTATGAATCAAAATAATCATAAGTAGGCCAAGATCCCTATTTCACCACAATATAAGTCAGCTTTGGCTGATCACTTACATCATAGCTATTTAGGTAGACAACTCTTGTCAATTACATCTCATGTAACTCTTGGATAGTTGAGTGAACAACACTTTGTCCATATCTATCTCATAGACATTACTCAACCCTTGCCTCTAAGTCCTTAATCCTATTAAGATGACTTAGTTAAGTCCAAACCCATAATAAGCAGTCGAGATATTATAATTATCCACTCGCACCTTGCTAGGATAAACATAGGCACCTTGCTTTGGCAAAACCTACCTAGTGTTGATCTAAGCAATGATGAGTGCTTATCATGGAAGGCAACTAAGAACTTAATATTTCATCAACATATGTTCATACAACACATGCATATAATCAACAAATCATACATTGATGTTATGTAAGTTTGGAAACCAAAAATACATGTGAACATCGATGTCTAACTTGAACATCGATGTTTTGAGAAACTGATTCTCCCAACTACTTGGCAGCACTTAGTATTTCGGCCATATCCAGAGCTGTAGAGCTCGGATTTGTGCAAACTTGGTGTCTCTGGAAAGCTAAGAAGTAGGGTTACAACTTTTTTGTTCAGGCCAGACACCAATTCGGCCCCCTTCTTCCCCGAATTCGCAGTTGAAGTTACTGAGTTCCACAACATCGATGTTGAACCCTTCAACATCGATGTTTTGGAGTTTGCGAATCTGCAAAACATCGATGTTGACACTCAAACGTCGATGTTGGAGGTTTCCGAACCCTCAAAAAATCGATGTTGACCATCAAACATCGATGTTGGAGGTTGTCGAGACCTCAGAACATCGATGTTGACCATCAAACATCGATGTTGGAGGTTTTCGAGTGCATAGAACATCAATGTTAACACTTAAACATCGATGTTTGAGTACTTGAACTCCAAACTATTTGGTAGTAGCTCAAGAACATCGATGTTGAACACTTAAATATCGATGTTTTGAGTACTTGAAAGTTCAAGATTTTTGGCAGTAGCATTATAACATCGATGTTGACCTTAAACATCGATGTTTGAACTTCTGGAACTCAATAACGTCGAAGTTGGAATTTGAACATCGATGTTATTTGAATTCTGGAACTTCAAACCAATTTGGCCGAGCTCAAATAACATCGATGTTGTAACTCTTAACATCGATGTTTTTGAGTGTTTGCATGAGAAAATCGATGTTGGTCACACAACATCGATGTTGTGAAGAATCGGCCTGGGCTACACTTCATCAGAACATCGATGTTTGTCACACAACATCGATGTTATGAAGGTTCGGCCTAAGCTAAACTCATGCCAACATCGTTGTTGGTCACACCAACATCGATGTTATGGCCTAGATGTACTGGAACGACAATCGTTCGATACACAAACCGACACTCGATTTTTCTTAGTCGAACTCTTCGACTTACTGCCATTAACTTCTTGATCAATATCTCATATCAATCAAGTGCTTGTTTTTCAAAACTCATTTGACAAAACACAACATCAACATGTTCAAAATCATTTAGCATATCACATACACAAAATGAAAACAACATATACTAAGATGATCATATCACATATGCATCAATTATACGGTTTAGAGCTTCACATGAAGGCTCCGCTACCACTGTAAGTTTCCGGTAAGCTATATGACACTCATATACAAGCAAAACATGCAGCGGAATTTCCAGAAACAACACAGGAACACATGTGAAGTATATAAACCGAATAACAATTTTCGTACCTTACACGGTTAGGATCTTCCACCTAACTGTAGTGCCAGAATCAGCAAGAGCAAGAAAAGGTATCCCGCCCCTCTACGGTATCCACACGAACCGTGATCAAGTCGGAATCGTCACACGATCTCCAACTTCAAGCCCTCCCGAACTGATGTGCTAGCAACAGGATTTTCGGGAGCATTGTGTGGTGTCTCTCTTCTTTCTCAAAGAAGGGTATGTGTGTGTTTTACTCGCAAACTCAGAAGCTCTCAAGACACTCTCAAGGATGCTCTGAAAAACTGAATGAATATGAGAGAGAGGAGCAAAATGATCTGATCACTAAGGCACTCAACCCACTCACACATAATGCCATTAGGTTAATAGCAAAATGGCCAACATAGTGGACCAAAGGTGATGACCCTCATCACTAATGTCTCCCACTAACATAATTAGATTACAACACACCACATCACCATGTCTGATCAATAATTCAGAGAATTATTGATCCAAAACGACCCTGGTTCAACCATAGTCCAACCACGGTCCAACCATACCCGGTCGAACCATGGTCCAACCACAGTTCAACCACTTGCTCGAATCAACGGTTCTATGTGTGTGACCTTGTAGGCACTTGTAACATTCGACAATAATTGTAAAATCTCATTTTACAATTATAAGCAAAGAGCGGCGTCTAGCAACACATCATTGCTACCCGAACAACAAGATCAGTACTGATTCTAAATGCCTCGAAACATGTCATCGTCCCTTCGTCCCATTATCAAGATTAAACCGAGACATGGAATATGTCAATCTCGTATATGTTTAATCTCGGTTTCTTGATCCTCGAGTTAACTGTGTAAAACGGATACCAATGATATCACCATATCATAATCCGAGCACGGCCGTGCATTTACAGTT